>JASAND010004872.1:0-16510 GCA_030248195.1 Trissonchulus latispiculum
GATGCATATAGCCCACAAAAAATGATGTAGCCTGTAGACGTTTTTTACAACTTAAAATTTTTGTGCAGCTAATTTTTATTTTTACAGCTGTTTTCAAAAACTGAAAAAATGTTTTAAAAACATGTACAAAAACAATCGCAAAAAATGTAAAAAACATCTGCCTCACTCCGGCGGCGGCGGCGGGAGGTTTTCGAACTGTCATTTTATCACTACTTGTGGTATTCAAATTAAAGTTTTCAAATTACGGGCGGGGCCGGACCGGACCTGAGTTGGAGCGGGCCTTGGTCGAAAATTTTTGGAGTGGGCCGGCCCTGAAAATTTCGGTCCGTGAACGTCTCTACGAGGAGCTATTGGGCCAAAATCTAAATCCAAAAAATGTCCCTGGGTCCATATGTCCGTCATGTCGTGGCACAAAAAGAAATTTTGACCGATTCTGCAGTTTTGAGTAATCGGTGTTCAGAGATCGACGGTCTATATTTATCTGATATGCTTATCTGGTTGCTCGTCGCATAAATTGAAGCGAATTTACACATAGACTTTAAAGTGGTGTGTAGATCACTTTCCAACTCCAAAAATTGGGAAAGGTAGAAGGTTTCAAAAACACTACAAAAGCTTTACCACCACCTTGAGGAGCTGGCTGGGCTAACCATCAGAGAATTGGAATGTAGCAGAAATTAAAATATCCAGCATTATGTTAATTTTACTCATAAATTAACCCTATTTAATTTTATGCAAGTTACATTAACTCCTGAATTTGTTTGATTTCTAGTTAGGCAGCCCAGGTTAAGGATTTATTTTCTTTACTTAATGTACTTGAATACATGAATTCAATAGTGACTATGCAATAACGAAGAAAGACATCGAATTAGTATATATTAGTTTTTGGTGGCTCATTTAAATTACAGTTTTGGTCAGTCGGAAAATTCGAGCTTCGGTCTTTGGGAAAATTTTGTTACTATCTCAGGAAGTTTGATCAATCCCAAGCTGCCCCTGCTGGTGTGAGTGAGTTTGAATAAATTTAATCACTGGATAAATCCACTATATACAAATTTTAGGATGAAACAATTGATTGCTATTTTGCTTAATTGTTTTTCTACGGCAATTTAACTTTGTACTTTATATATATGAAAAATGGGCTATCGCTATATAGCTCTAGAATTTTGATTCAAAGTGCTATTCAATTTGAACTGATTCTTTAGCCTTTGATGAACTTGTCAAGATTAAGATTTTTAATTGGTTGACCAGTATGAGTAAGAAGAGGAGTTAAAATATTTATGATTTTTTCATGACTGTCGACTTAGGAAAATATAAACTTCAAAGTTCGCATGAATAATTTAGTTCTAATCGCCTTATTAAGCTAGGATAACATGAAGGCTTCGTTGGCGATTCATTGTTTCACTGGCAAACTTTTGCTATGTCTCAACTGATTTAGTGTCTCTCTTTTCGGTGTTGAGGTGAGACAATATGTAGAATTTGAAAACGGCCATTAAACATCGCCCTGACCTTGGAACACGCCTACGCCAGGTCGTTTCGTAGGCGTTTGTTTTGTCAGTAGAGTGGACAAGTAAGAGTAGTGACCATACATGTGATTGGAAAGGTATTCACCCCCTCAGACCTGGGCCTCACCCCTCCAGATCCGGATTTTCCGAAACCGGAATAATCCGGTTTTCTGGCGGTCCTCGGCCGCCGGCTCACCCCCGCCCAGAACTTCCTGCACATGTCTGGTAGTGACACTATATTATAGTGACACATAGCCATATGACTTCGCCAATCATATTGTGCTCTGGCCGATAGAGTAGTATCAGACTGTTCAAATTTTTACCATACAGTCACCACACATGGGGAACCTATCCTTGTAAATTTGAGCTTTTTAGCTTTCGTTCTGCAGAGCTACAGCGGTCAAACCAAACCTTCGCTTACGCTTCCATGCTCAGTAAGCGCATTATCACATTTTTTGACCTGCAACCTTATGCCTTAATACCACGCAATTTTTAAACTACTATTTACTATAAGCACCGCTCAATTTAAACTATTATTCGTCAATGCGTTACCAAGTACCAACGTCCATGCAAAAAATGTAAAAATTCCCGCACCCAGTTTTGAGATATGGCGAAATTTGAAAAGTCATCGAGTTTTAGAAGAAATAACTATTATGACAACTTTGGCCCGTCATAGCCGACAGAAGAAAAAGGTGTTGGCGTAAGTCAGGGGGTGGGGGGAAACATGTCGGAAAAGAGGGGGGGGAATGGTCGCCTACTCCCCAACCATAGCAGCTGCAGCTGCCTAGTATAGCCCATTAGAAAGAGCAAGTCTACACAGAACTATATCCTACTGTACCACATTTTTTTCTAAGTTCGTTTCTGTAAGTACAGTACTTGACCAGAGTTGACCTCCCAAAATGGGCCAAAATGCTAGGGATTTTCGAAAGTTAGCAAGGGTATATCTATCCAACTATCGCACTTTGGCTACTATAAATTAATTCGACTTGCTCTATCACATGGCGGGGAAAAACATGGTGACCAAATTTTCAATTTTTTTGCGTATGCTTCAGGAAGGCGTTACTAATGCTTCTATCGGAAAGAGAATGCTTTAAAGCCATTAAAAATTTCAAAATATGCCAACTTTGAGCATTTTTGAAGCTTCTAGCTCGAAAATTTGATTTGCAGCATCACCATGCTAGGTTTCATAAGTTTCAAACTAATATAAAATGAATATAAAATTTCAACTTTTGAGTCTACTCTATGTTCTTGGACACAATTTTGATTGGTGGAGTCACACGGTAATGTTGCACGCAGATCGGAATCGCAGTAGAAAACCCACAAAGTTTGCATAAACACGTTGAATATGCGGAGTTGACCTCAAATATATTATATATGTGGAGTTTTTTTATTTCTACGCTGGATTGCCGCACGCAGGCCCACCATGCTATGCTATGCTTAACTCTTAACTAGCTAAATTAATTAGGCTGAGGTTACGCTAAGTAAATGACTTAAGCTTAGACGTGTTGATCGGAGTAAGTTCACTTAGCTTCCAATGTGCAGGTTAGCCTGTGTGCTGCCGCGGAGAAACGAGTTAGAGTGTCCTCTCATAGTCTGGCCCTGAGAGTAGTATTGTTAGCCAACCGGTTGGCTCGACCGGCCGGCTCGAACCGGCCGGTCGGTCAAACCTGGCCGGCCCGTACCAGTTTTGCCATATTTTTGGTACTTTTTTAGCATTAAATGATGCATACAGTCACTCCTGGTTATGTATAAGTATAACAGATAAATCACGTATTGGCCTTGTTCAAAACACAAGCCAAGCCGTGTGATGGCCGGCCGGATTTGACACCTTGCCGGCCAACATCTCTACGGTGGGGCTGCTGAAGTTGCATTTGCTGCTTCACAGAACTGAAATTCTCATTTCTAAGTCAAGCTGGCATCAAAGTTTTGCATAAAGGTTTAAATCACTACAAACGTTTGTTTCCTTATTTGTCTTTGGGTTCTGTTAGTAATGGAAAAGCATCGCAATAAGTTAGTTTACAGGACTGCTTTAAATCACTACAAACGTTTGTTTCCTTATTTGTCTTTGGGTTCTGTTAGTAATGGAAAAGCATCGCAATAAGTTAGTTTACAGGACTGCTTTAAATCACTACAAACGTTTGTTTCCTTATTTGTCTTTGGGTTCTGTTAGTAATGGAAAAGCATCGCAATAAGTTAGTTTACAGGACTGCATGAATCTCCACCACAACCACGCTCTTACTTACATGTATGCGTCTGTATGTCACAAAATTGTTGCTTTTACATGATTGAAGCTATGGTTTTAATTTTTAATAAAAGCAAACTAGTTAGTTGAGCAGAAGCTTCCGTTACACTGTGCGCAAATACCAGAGCCAAATTGTTTTGTGTAATTGCTTCGATCGGTAGCTTGCTGGCTTCACCAAAGGAGTGAATGCGACTTGTTATTGGTTAAATACTTGCTTGTAATCGTTTAAAAAATACTGTAATGCTTCTGAAGGTTACATAAAATGTGTTGATTAGGGAGCATCCAAGTATTAATCTGTTACAAATCTCCCAAGAGGAATGTTACGCTATAATAGTATATGTGTATAATTAATGGTACTAAAACCCCCACTCCTAAGTTAATGTTTGATTAATTTTATGCCATTTGCCTACTAAAGCTACAAAGTTTGACACTAACGGATATTAGTGTTCCCCAGTAGCTGATTTACTCATGATGACATTTCCTACGTGCTGTATTCATCCAGTTTCATTTATGTCAACATTCAATTGTACAACAATTTATATTTTATCGCCAGCTTGAAATGATGGTATGGTCTCACGAAGTAACTGGTTTGCCTGGCCTGACCTCCAAAATTAGACCGACGGCAAACACTTACCATACTTACTGTCTTCCTATCTATCAAACCGATACCTGACCCTGGGTCGTTTTTGATTAGCTGATTATGGGCCGGGACTGAGCTTTTGCTTAATCATGCAGCAGCTGTTCATGCTCAACCAACTTTTAGCTTTTACCAGTTTAGGGCTGTCACTGATAATTTTGTTTTTGATTTCAGAACGCCTCATCTGTAGCTTAGGAATAGATATAGTTAATAATGTACTCCTGATCCATCAAGACAACTCTACTTTTTAGATTTACAAAAATGTTTCAGCTGTATATTGAACTTTTATTTTCACACGTTCCTTGTGAAAACTTGCTCACTTAAAAGCTCCTCTGTTCGTTGCTTGGCAATGACTACACAAAAATAGGAGATGATGGAGTGTAAATCGGGTGTTGCGCAATTTCTCACCTGATTTCCGATTTGCTTTTCCACCTTTTGCTACATATAATTAAATCAAAGCATGTCTGACGAAATATCTGAGTTTTGACTCATTCATCATTTCTTTCTCGTCTTTCATACTGTAATTCTATATTTGTCATACGAGAAGGCATCCTATCTGCTGTTCCTCAAATCCTGTACAATAGGTTGTTTCCTTTTAGGTCCTGGCAGTGCAACATTGTAATGGACAGCCTTAAGATACTCCTTAATATATAGCACAGCACAGCTTTCTCAATGGAGAAAACAAAGTCACGAACACCTTATTGCATTAAAGTTTGCAGATTCTTACAATTTGTTGTAATAATGGCTTATGTTGTTGTTGTGGCTTGTTGCATTGTTGTGGCTATGCGGCAACTGCTGACATTTGACATAGAGCTAATTAATCAAGACTACGGGTTTAGAGATACAATTCTGTCCTATTACCATTTTCTGTGGAAAATTATTTTTCATATTCAAAAATAATAGCTGAATGTGGGAATTAAAAGTTTATTCACATTAGGAGGGGTGGAGTATGAGGCTCTTATTTGGATTTTTGCTGCTATGCCACAAAATGTCCTAAACCACGACTGATTTAGTGGGCGAGGAGTTGTGGACTCCCCAGTTTGTAAATTCTAATCTATAATTAGCACTGTCCCCCGTTAGCCAAATCGTTTTGAGTTCATTCATCCCCACTTAATCAACACTTTTATACTTTTATAAGGCAAGGCATCCCCAGTTGGTCAATTTTTCGTGACGAAATCACCAGTGAAAGATTCATGACTTCCAAGTTAACTTAAAATTTTAAATCTTAAAATTGTATACTCACTTGCAACTTTCCATGCCAAAATTTCTGCACGACTAGAAATTAAAATAAATTAACAAAAATTAATTGGTTTTGAAAACTAAAGCTTTAGATTTAGTCAGCCTAAAACAGACCAGTAGTATAGTATCCTTTTTTCGAGCACCAATCATTGGATTGACACTTACCTCCCACTCCCTGTAATCCTTACTAGAACGTAACCACCTAATACCCCTTGTGCATCCTTACCCCTTCTACCCCAATAGTCCCTATATCCCTACTACCCCCTATACCCCGAGCACCCACAGTAACAAAAGTACCCAACCCCTGTACCCCGGTGTATCCCCTGTAAGTCCAGTACCCCCCAGTATCCCTGGCATCCCCAGTGCCCCCCAGTATCCCCGGTACCCCAGTACTCCCTGTACCCCCTGTACCCCATTACCCCCTGTACCCCCAGTACCCCCTGTGCCCCCAGTACCCCCGGTACCCCCAGTACCCCCTGTACCCCTATACTTTCTGTACCCCATCCCATACCCACCGAATCTTTGGGTCACTCCCTTTTTACTCCTATCTTACTCTTTACTTACTTTCCTGATATTTTACGGAATTTGGTCTTTTCCTTTCATAACTTTCCTTAACTTTCTACCTGTTCTAATTTTTAATCTCTGAGTCACTCCAAACCAGCTCCGAGTTAACGCGGAGTATACTCCGAGCCTATTCCGAACATACTCCCCACTAACTAATAATTTTTATTCTTCCTGCTCCTGTTCGTCAAATTGGTCCCACGTCTTCTCAGGTAGTACCACCGTGCTCAAGTTAGAGTTCTTTTCTATGGCACGTCCGAGGGCTTCTTCACCAGAATACTTTGCCTCATACTCTATTTGTTTGGTCAGAACTTCATCAATTATTGGGTCATCGAGGAACCCCTTACAACATTGGATGTGAAAGTAAATTTTTCTATTGAGTTTAGCTCGGATCCTAGATCGGACTTCATTGTAAGCCTAAATTTCAGCCTCAGCATCATCAGCGTCTGCAACGTATTCGTTTGCTAAACTGCTTATTCTACCTTCGAATTTTTCTTCACACTGCCTGACAAGCTCATCCCAAAATTTACCAATGTCAGTTGGCTCATAGATCTCTCCACAACTCGAGTCGCTACTGTCTGAACATTCGGTACTTGTCTCTGATTCGGACTCATCATACTCTGGTTGGGCATTGTGAAGGTTTTGAACATGACGTTGTAGGTTGAACGCTCTGGTGAACGTCTGACCACAAGTGTCACACTGGTACGGTTTGTAATATTCGCAACTGGACATATTTGTTCTGATTGAGTTTCAATATCCGCTTTATAGACTTGATGTCGCTTTGTCTTTGCTGTTTGTGCTTTTATTGATTTAGCTTGGTCCTTTTATGTACTTTGTGTATCGTGCTTTTATTGATGTAGAGTCACTCCCAACCTACTCCGAGCTAACACCAATTATACACTGAGCATACACCGAGCCTTATGAGCAATCTTTAAGTAATGTTGGAGTAATGTTAACAAATGTGAAACAGCAAGGACCAATTTTCGCTTTCATTGTACTCGAAGTCGTCGCGTCGAATTGGTTCTTCAATCTAGACATGAATAACTCTAGATTATATTATATTATATAATATACACAATATTATATCTACTATACTGATATATATACTGATATATATATTATATATATAGTATATTATATAATACTAATATACTGATTATTTGTATTGGTTAGTTATGTATAATGAAAGTTGAGCGCAGCTGCACCGACTATGTTCCAATCAGTACCGGAGTCAGACAGGGCTGTGTCCTAGCCCTTAACCTGTTCAGCGTCATAATTGACAGTGTTGTTCGCAGGGCCGCTCAACTAGCTAACGTCAACGAACTCTGGAACATGGGATCGATGGGCGTATCCTTCAATGGGATAGGGACTATCGTCATGGAACCAACCCACTGGAACTCAGAGCGCTCCTGTTTGCTGATGATGCCTGCTTGTTGGCAGAAGCAGCAAAGGATCTACAAACAGCAGTCACGGCATATGGCTCAGTTGCTCACGGATTTCGGGATTGAAGTTAGCCTGATTAAAACCAAAATAATGTGTTTTGGTGGCGAACAGGTGCATCTATGTTACCCTTCGCGGAACTGTACTCCAACAGGTAACTGGCTTTAACTATATCGGAAGCACCATGTCCCTCCATGGAGCGATTTACCCAATAAATAAACCGCTGGCATGGTATTTAAACGTCTACGCTCTGTCTGGAAGGACTCTCACCTCCATCCGGCTGTGAAATTGTATTACGCTACAGTTGTCCCTGCCATGCTGTACAACAGGGAGACCCAAGTCAACTGATCTTGCATCGACGTAGCGCACAACAACTTCTTGCGTATACCTACGCTGGGCATATCGAGAAGGCAGCATGTCAATAACTCTATCCTTCATGAACTTGCTAACTCATTCCATGCTAGCAGCAGAGTTGAGCAGGCCAGATTGCGATGTCATGTCGCCCGCCTACCAGACCGACACTCGGATCCCAAAACTGGCTCTGTTTGACCGAGTTCCCCATGAACGGAGACTTCCAAGGCGCACTCACTTACGCTGATGGGACTGAGTCCTCCCGGATCTACGGGGCGTCCACAACTGGTATGATTTGGCTCAGGACAGACCCACCTGGAGAAGCTGGTTGGCAGAACGCGGCGGCATCCACGGACGTCTTCGTTCTGGGCCTTTAAGTCAAGTGAGTCAAGTCAGAGTTACAATTACTGAAAATGTTCGTCCAGCTAACCTTTTGCACAAAGTAATGTTATGTAGTTTTTATTGAATTTTGATTCAGGTTACTTGATTAGTTTGCCAGTCTTGTTTGGAAGCATGTAAACTATGAAATGTAATCTAGTTGCTTTGTCACTATGTAGGAGGCATCAGATTTTATAATTAATCGCATCATTTAGAATGCAGCTTAGGAACCTGAGGCTATGTCAAATGATATTTGTGTAAACATAGATTTGCTAGTTTAGGATGTCGGGATGAAAATAATTTGTTTGGTTTATATTATAGCACACTCTTGCTCAGACTCACAGAAATTATATATTTGTTAGCTAATGACTACTAGTTTGGAAAGGCTGATATGCCATCATTGATATAATTATCTTGGTTTATCAACTATAGTATACGTTAATTAGTTTGAACATAACGGTTATGATTTATGTCACAACCTAGATGAGACCATCATTCACATGAAGACGACGATGATAATGCCTGCTTCACCTTTCTTGCGAAAAGGTGACTGATAAAATTCAGTAGGTTAGTTGAATGGTTGGCGGTAGGGTGCAATTGCGCTTTGCCGATCCAGTCACCAACACGCCGACGCTGAGCCTTTGTACAAAAGCAGAATACCTTGAAATCAAGTGTAAGATCCCTCTAACTCCTCTAGCATTCTTTCCGAAACTGTTTCAATAACAAGACTTTTGCTCTAAGTCGACGTAGCTGACTTCTATTTACAATTGGTGATGTGTAAGCTTAATTACAACTGATGTCTAAGCTCGTATGAGTATGCATTTGACGAAGTATGATTTCATGATTGTCCTTACATGATCTGACCTTACGAGACTCATACCCAAGTCCCGATCTCTGTGAGTGACGTATCGGTTTCGCTCGAGCCTAGTTGTTACTCCGTAGTCTAGCTAGCATATCATCATAGCTTTCTCCATCTTCAGTTAAGTCATTGTATTATTCGTAGTAGACATCTGGTAAACGTCCAATTACCAGGAACAGTTTTTAGACAGAAAATTTAATTTCCTTCTACCGCCTTCATATCTAAGATACAAACTGACGCTTCATTAGCTGTCTAAGTGCTAGCTTCATCATAGCTCTTATCATTTATATTACTTAGCTCTAAGCCATATACTTTGGTTTAGTCTAATAGTGCTGCCAAGTTCTCATACCTTCTGTCTGCGCCATCTGTATTACACAGCTTCGGAGCAAACCCGAACAATGTACATGTTTTTGAATCTTCCAGAACAAAGACTTCGACAACCCCAAGAAACCGAACTTCCAGGTTCTATTCACGGAAAATGTGAAATATTTATTCAACATATGGCAACATCTTGTACAATCAAGCTGCATATTTTTTGCTCTTATACTCGTTTCAACAAAGCGCCAATCCCGGGTTAGGGATAGAGACAAACGCTCCGAGGTCTGGGTAGATCCCGCCCTATTATATATATTCACTGTAAAAGAATTCCTAGCTGGTATCTATTTTCTAATGATAGCTGTTGTCATTCAAGAAAAATAGATAACAGTTATCTTATTAGTTAGGATGTCACAATTTCCCTATCTAAGAAAAATAGCTAACTGTTAATCAATATTTTTACAGTGTTGCTGAACCACAGTTTTAGGTGGACACGGAATTCCGTTGTCATATAGTTACACTACGTAGGCAGTGGCTGCTTTAATGGTGTATATTATAGACTGTTCATATTTTCATATGCTTACATCTCTATGAACCACTGTAAATGATTATAAGCTCCTCAGGCTCACACTATTTCACCGTTGGTGGATAATGGCGCCTTTAAAATCACAAGATATAATTATCAGTCAGTTAAGTGCATGTTCTGGTGAAAGTTAAATCAGGATAAAGCGAGTGGGTGGATAGAAATGTAGTAGTTAGTACATTAGTTTGGTCGTTCAACGTGCTCGATCACTTGATAGATAATGGTAAAGCAGTTTCTAGTTTCCTTGCACTTTTATTGGCTTAAAAACTTAAAAAAGAAATGAGGCTGCATAAGTATATTTTTCAACTAGTGGTCAATTGTTATTTTCTGTCACTTAGCTGTCATATGCGTTTTGCAAGTTCTGATTTTCGTTACAGATTTTATGGATTCTAAATTTAATTCCATCATGCAGTGCTGTGCTGTCCAAAAGCAATCTGTGAAACACTATAATGACTGCTAATTTAAAAACTTTGCTGTCTTAACTCTACTTTTAAGGCTGTCCATGCAGTTTTTGAATATGGATGCTCCACTTTTGTAAGCGTTCGAACTGTTTCAACAATAAGTTCTTTGACAGTAGACTGGAAATAGAAACTTCAGCAAATCATGTCCTTTGGTAATTGTCGCCTGATACTTATCGACTGCAGATGCCAAAGTAAAGGAATACTAATTAGGGCGGCTTTTACTGACATGGTCAGGGATTGTTCAAGATATTTATTGAGTATTCATATGCATTTTATGTTTAGTGAAACTGTTTTGAAATCTTCTTCTTCTACAATCTTCTTTACCGCTGCCCAATTATTAGACTGTTTTTCTGAATATTTTTCGCACCCATGTGCAAGCTGGGCTATAGTCTGAAAATTCTGGCTAATGTCATGCGCGTGTCATGCAATGAGAGTATGCGTTTAATTATGTTACTATCTTAGCATCAGTTTGAACTAGTATAATCATCATCATTGATAAAATCGATGTTTATACGAAATCAACATTGCCGTTGATAGCGCGTTTCACAAAGATCAAGCCTCTGAACCCCTCGTTTGTGTCGACATTCTCGTGATTTTAGTCAAGGTCCTTATGTGTAAGGGATTAGGAAATCACGAATCTTTTGTTTTTGATTTCAACCTTTCCCTAAAGTATAGTCATAGTATATCACCAAGAGTTTACATGATTCATCAAAGTATATGACAGCAGTCACGCTCTATGTATTTATAAGTATCACACATGGTCGGCACGCTAACGGCTCTCCCTCTCGTGTGTTAGACCCAGTGACCCCCTCCCGCAAATCGGTACCCAATCGCAACGGCGGCAAGCTCAGTTGCTGTATGCTTGGCTGTTAGAATTTAAAGCTCGAAAACAAGCAGTATACTTGTCTGTTTCGAGCTATAGACCACAAGCAAAGCGGAAGAATTTCTTTGATTACCTATGGTCCAATTTGTCGGGAGGATCAGTCGTTAGTGTGCAGAGGATGTGCCATTTATTACAATATTTGTGGAGTGTGTCGTGCAGAGGATGAGTGTTGACAACAGACATACAACAGACATACATAGAGTATGTCTGTTGATTGCATCCACTGATTACATAACAGGCATTTACTGTTTCAGGTTTTGCTTTTGTGTTAATATTTATTAGCTCCTTTCGTTGAAAACAATGTCATCCCTACTGATTTTCTTGCTACTGGTTGGCACACTTGTGTCGGAGTGTGGGTCCCAAGAAATCCTAAGACAGAAACGAATGAGCGCCTTTTATTTTGATCCTTCAAGATTGATCCATAAACGAGATCCGTGGTTTAGGATCAACGACTTTATCCAAGCCCAAAAGCAGCTTAGGAAAGCTGAATTTGTTTAACTCTATTTAACTGGAAGTGCTTTGAAAATGCAGATTCGAAATTTCCTGTTAAAAATAACCACAGTTTGTATTTTTGATAATTCAACACTGCTTATGTATAATTATGTGGAAGTACTTTGTATTAAATCAGTTGTTGGTGACTTATTCAGTGCTGCCACAGCGTTCCACACAGGTTGATGTTAGAAAATGCAGTTACTACATTGAGCAAATTAGCAAAACTCACATATACTATTGGAAAAAATTAAGACATATTTCAATTAGGAACCGTTAAGAGAGATTAATAGGGATTGGTTTTTAAAGATCCTGTGCTTGTGACATGCGGATCTGCGAAATTTCCGTGACATCATGCACGGCTGCTGCGAAGTGAGGCGGATAGATTACTGTTAACGCCAGTTGTATGTAGTAGTGTATATTCCGAAAGGCGGAACACCGTAACTCAACTCTTAATTTAAGGTGGTGGTATCCTTTGTGTGCAGTGCTTTTGTGGTAGATGATTTTTTGAAACTATAACTTTTTCAATTTAGGGAGTGGTTAAACGGTTTATACATAGTTTTATGCCTTGTAATCTGTACATTCACATGTACAGATTACATGACACACAAACTTAGCCAAGAAATAGTAAAAAAGCTCTGACAGGCTGAATATAGACCAAACATTTTCGAACATCAATTTCTCAAAACTGCAAAATCTTCCAAAATTTCTTCTTGCTCCATGATATGAAGGATATGTGAGCCGTGGGAGCATTTTTGTCTGAAGAATTCTCAATACTGTAGAAAATCCTGCAAATGTGCGGTTACACGAAATTTCGAAACTCTGTATTCAGCTTTCGCAATTGAGATGTTTTTGCTCTAACCAAAAAATGTCCCTCCGCAATAGTGCTCATTTTCATCCAGCAAAAAATCACGCCAACCATTTCGGTAGTTTTTGAGAAATCGATGAGAAATCAAAACAAAATAATCGCTGTCTTGCCAAATGGTTTTCGGCCAAATCTGTAGAATAAAGCAACTAATCCCAGCTAATAGGTATTAATAGAATGTGCAATTATAGACCGTGCATCGATTGAGCGTCTATAAATAAACGAAAATTGTCCGGTCGACTTGGCAGTAATTCTGAAAAAGCTGATTTCCTCAAAAATTGCCGTTATTGACCCCCACTCGTTTTGGGCTTAATAATGCATCTGGAGGGTTTCATCCACTTTCATAAAGAATTGGCTTGTAGGCGTATTTTCCAGCTTGTAAGACCAAACTTACACAAAGGATACCAACAGCGTAAGGTTGCTTGCCACCATGCTCCTTTCTAGTTGCACAATTTTCCGTAAGGTTCGGATATACCTGAGAATTCACATATATATGTCACCGTCATTTTTGGAAAACCGGCTTTTCGCTAAAAGCCGTATAATTTCCGGCTTTTCCCGAAAAGACTGAAAAATTACGTCTTTTCGAGAAATGCCGTATTATTTTAGGCTTATCACGAAAAGACGCAAATTTCCAGTCTTTTCGCGAAAAGCCTGAAATAATACGGCTTTTCGCGAAAACCCGGTTTTCCAAAAATGACGGTGTCATTTTATATCCTACATAATTCTTTGTAACATGGCTCAGTGTAGCCGAACCATGCTACAACCGCGTGCGTACAATTGAATTGCACGCTACACCGTGCAGTGCAGTACAGTGTAGTACAATTGTACTGCACGGTTAGCCTTCGCTGCTCTCCTTTCGGCGTGTGCAGCGAGTCTGCTGGCAGCCAGTAGAACTGACTGCACTGATCCAAAATTTTTCTTGCTTTATATACTTTCCGCCAAGACAAATATGCAAATTAGGTTGGATAGTACATAAACGACTGAAATTTCAGAAGAGATGTCAGTCTTTTTTTTAAGACATGACATACAGAAGACAAAAACGTCTTCTATATTTTTGAGCCATATTCATAATCGGTTGTAGCACTGCTTGCTGTGCTCACAGAAATTCGAGAGCCTCACTTGCAGGCGAAGCCCTCGTGAAAAAGGGAGGAAAAAGGGGGGGGGGGGGGCATTCGGATTCGCCTGCTAGTGTGCGTACAAATCTTTGAGAGCACTGCTGGCAGTGCTACAACTTACACTTGCAAAATAAAAAGCTTCTATTTATACATGTTAACGGACATTAAATAGCCCGTTACAGTTTTGTGAAGGTGTCCGAAACGATACTGGTTGGTATAGAATGTTTCCTCATTCGCACCTGAACTTGCCACTTTCGATCATCAAAAAGTTGAGGATTATTAATTAAAGTGTACAACAGTTGCCATCGTAGTATATTTCGCCTTCGGGCTCTTGAGTTACCATTTTCCTTGTTCAGTTCCTTGCTATCCAATAATATTTGAGAAAACACAAGCATGGTAGGATTACACATGGTATTTTCCATTTGTAGCAAACTGATATATCCCATATAGGGTGAGTCACAAGTTTCCCAGTCTTGCGAGTACACGGACTTGTGAGCTCGGGAAATCGAGATTATGTTAACCAAGTTCAGGACTATTACTCGCCACATTATACATGTAACCAGGCTGGCAAAAACTCGACCTGTTGAGTGAAGAAAGTACCATACATTCAGGAAACGTCGGTTGTCCAGGGCCAGTACGTACCGATTGTTAAGACGCTGCAAGAACAGTCGCGGATACAGCAAAGTAGAAATTAGAAACAGTACAATTGATGATACAAGGGCTGCTACAACTTTCCATAGCAGTACGAAGAGGATGAGTAAAATCCCCCATTGGTTATATCTGATCAATACCAGACAAATAAATGTTATTATTCCCATTAACACTAACATCACAAAATTCTGAATTGTGAAGCCGACAATGGAGTATCCAATAAAATTACCTAGAAAGCTGAAAAAACTTTTTAGGGTAGATTTAGCCAGTCGATTTCTGTGTGATTTAAATTGACCTCTGAAACATAACTGTAGATCGCTGCGGTAGGATTTGTTGAAGAGCCAAAGATTATAAAGTGTCATTAGATATATAAAAGAGACTGAAAACCAGAAAACTCCAAAACCCAAATTCAGTAGAAAAGATAATTCCTCCAAGCCATTAAATTTCAGGAAATCTCTTAAAAAGGATTCAACTGGTAAAGGTAAATGAGTGACATTTGCGAAGTAGTCGATAATTTCATCTCTTTCAGTTTCATTCGAAGTTTTCATGAATTTATCCCGTAGTTCTTTGAAAAGGCAATAAAATTTCTTATAGTCCTCGGCTGAAAAGTTTGTGAACCAAGTAAACGCAAATCAACCGTTTCGTTAGATGGAGTAGGATTTGGAAGGGTTGATTCTGCAGGAGGAAATAGAAATGTACTGAATCGACAAGAAGCGTATAGACCAAACATGAAATGATCAAAAGAGTACTGAATATGCATTTTTCCATTTTTCCACATCGGATCTTCGCGCAATCAGATTGTGATTTGTTGCTTCTGTTCAGAATTGTTTTTTTTGTGATTCCTGTCTTCGCCTGTTGCAACCTGATCGGTATTGGCGTTGCTTCCACTTTTCAAAACGCTGAAAAGAAGTCGAAGATATGTTCTGGATTTCTACCACCATTGATTCATAATATAAATAGGCATAGGTAGAGAATTTTTGAATTACAGTTTTCCAGTCTTTTGAGAGAATTCGACACGAACCTCTCAACGCAACCGATAATAATTACGCATTCAAACGGCGTTCGAATTATGATATCAGATAGACAGTTGAGAGACTACAGTAAGCGGCTGCGCGAAAAGGGAAGACATGACAATACTTCTCGTACCTCAAACAGACCTGAGAGTAGGCTGTTCAAAAGGGCAGAAATGTATCCCAGAGTGTTGTCTGAAGTCAACCAGAAAAAGTTCAGTTAAGCACAGCAAGTATGAACTGGCAACCACCTTCAATTTGCCAACATCCTTACCAATGTTGGCCAGCACCCAACCATAAACGCATCCATAGAGCGCACAGAAAATTTCAAATGGATAAATTAGCCCAAAACGACTGCATCCATAAACTTGTCTCCGACGCCTTTGCAGAAACGTGAGCAGCACAAAAATCAGTAGATTGTATGCAAGCAGGATTTTGTTCAGTTTTGTCTTTTGATCCTCGTGCTCACCAATGCAAAGTTCTATGCTTACTCTCCTATTTGCGGTAGCATTTGTGACATCGTACTTTTCCGAGCACAGCAGGAACTGTATGAAAGCCGCTGGAAAATCGGAACTGTCGTCGCTGGTGGCCATAAGCACAAGTTATGAGTTGTGCAAAGTTGCTCTAAACGTGTAGTCTTACGAAAACTTCAAGCTTATGCTTTAAACGTTTGTATGTGAAGTAATAGTCATCGCTTTACGGGAAATGCATCAGTAAAAGGTTAGCAATAAGCTGGAAAGGCAAATTAACCAAAGGGCCTGTATTAACAATTTTATTCTTATCAGAAAATATAACGGTAATGTAAAGGGTGAACAAAAACCGTTTTATCACAGCATTTTGCGTAAATGGAGACTGTTTTGCTACATGCTAACTTTACACACAATACTGTAGTTGCTGCAAAAATAATCAAATCAAGGTATTGGAATGAATAA
>JASAND010004874.1:0-11152 GCA_030248195.1 Trissonchulus latispiculum
CCGGTTCTTACACAGCTGCGGCTTTCCAAGTAAAGATTGCGCAGGAGATCCACAATTTTGCGTGGCACGCCTTCGGCAATCAGGGCATTCCACAGTGACGGTCGATGGATACTGTCAAAGGCAGCCGCAAAGTCCACAAACATAGCAACGAATTTCTTGCCATGCCGTATACTCCTTTCCATAGCCTGCCGGAGAGTGAAGATGCTGCCAATGGTGCTTCTACCTGGACGGAATCCCGCTTGCTGCTCGGAAGCTTTTCTTTCTCGCGTCATTCTTAGCCGAGCTTGAATGATGGCGACCAATAGCTTGCCACAGACAGAGAGTAATGTTATACCTCTATAGTTCCTGCATTCAGAATGACTGCCCTTCCCTTTATAGATTGGGCAAATTACACCATCCTTCCAGTCAGCGGGAATTCTGCCAGTTCTCCAGACGGCACAGATAAGTTGGTGTAAGGGAATTAGAACATGCTCGCCCCCATGCTTTAAAAATTCAATAGGCACTTCGTCGATTCCAGCTGCGGTGCCAGGCTTAGAGTTTGAAATGGCCCTTTTCACTTCTTCCAACGTTTGCTCATCCGTCGAAATTTCCCCATTAGACGTTGCTGAGGATGCCTGCGTAATCAGGTCCTGGTCCAAGTTAAGTTGCTCGCTGAAGTATTCGGACCATCTGTTCTGACGCCCTTCCTCCGATGATATTAGATTTCCTTGTGCATCCTTCAGGGAACTGTCGGCCACGCAGCGGCCGGACGGACCGGTCATTGCATTGATGGTTCGGAAGAGTGTCCTATGATCTCCTACATTAGCTGCCTGTTCTACCTTCGCACACTGGTTAATCCACCAGTTCTCCGCATCGTTTCGAATACCTGCTTTGATGGATTTTCGTTGTTCCACTAGACCTAGGGTTTCTGCAGAGATCCATGGATGCTTACTGCGTCGCCTGCTAGGACGACATTTTCAAAGAGTGGACAATATTTGACTTGAACGCCTTCCAGCAGCTGTCCACCGAGTCGGGCAGGGTTCCCAGTGCAGCAAATCGATTGGAAATAGCCAACTGGAATGCATTTTTCGTTAGCTGATTACCCAGTTTAGACGAGTCCGGCAATTGAGGGCGGGGTGTCCGGCGCGGTGCCTTCAGATGGAGACGGACCCGGACTCCTACCAGGGCATGATCCGAGCCAATGGAGGCAGCCGCATTTACTTTGACGTCTTCAACTGCAGATCTGAAGCGACGTTGGACCATCACATAGTCAAGCACCTTTTGGTACCTACCGGTATTTGAGCGCCAGGTGATACGGTGTGCTTCTCGATGTTGGAACATGGAGTTTCCAATAATCAGGTTGTTGAAGGAGGCGAAACTGAGCATTCGGAGTCCATTATCATTCAGGTCACCGTGACCAAATGGCCCAAGAGTGTCCTCCCAGCCATCCCTTGAGATGCCAGATTCCGCGTTGAAGTCACCGCAGAGCAGGGTTATCGCATTTTGGGGAGTAGAGTCTAGTAAATTTTGCAGATTGTCATAAAAATCGTCTTTGCTTTCATCCGCCGATGGATTGGTTGGGGCATAAGCATAATTGACCGTTGTAATAGTTAGGTCATGGGAGAGCCGTTTTCTGATTGCAATTCCTACACCCTGTTCTCTCCGCTCGTCGTCACGTCCGCAGTAGCATAGAGTCCAATCGGAACCTTAGGAGGTGAAGCCAGAACCAGGCCTCCTAACCTCTTGAAGGCAGCATATATTGATGTGATAACGGTCAAGTTCAGCGGCCAACAACGGCAAGAGTCCTGCGTCAGAGTCAACACATTCCATGTTGCTATACGTAGCTCACGGTTGCACAGTCGCCTGGACCGAGCAGAGGGGAGGGTGGGAGCTTGCTAGTACATATAACTTAATATTATTTCAATGCAAGGTAGTCGACTTTTCAGAGTTTTGTAAGCTTCGACAGTTGTCGAAGCCTACTAGTCAAATTGGCCATTTAGTTAAATGGCTAAACATTTTAGCCATTTAGGAAAAATGGCTAAACATTTTAGCCATTTAGGCAAATGGCTAGCCCAGTTGTAAAACGCAGCGTGTTTGACTACTTGGCCAAAAGATTCGCAATATTCTAGCCATTTAGTCGGGTTCGTCATTCTTTCTTCGTGTGTCCATACATTCCTGAATGTTGACGGTATGAAGCTACCTTGCATTAACAATAATGATAGAAGGAATTGAAAAAAATCTGATTGTCATTCTGGCAAGAAAAATTCGGGCCTGAGGTACGATAGAACCCACATCCTTTGCTGCCTAGGCAAGTGAGGTCTAATAAGTTAAGTAAATTAATTTAATGCTAAGATGCTAAAATCGTTAAAACTGTCCATGCATTTCTATCTATTACTGACAAAAACTGAAAAGTCGACGCTACCTTGCATGTCAATAATATTAAATTACATAATACATAGTTACATATTTCAAGAGTACATACCAAGAGGACCCCCCGCAAATGTGACCTCATTCGTCAATTGAAAAATGATAGGTCTTAGCCAACCCAGCCAAGCTGTTCATCCCTAACTGGTCGGCAAATGGGTACCACTACGGTGAGAAGGTAACAGGAGTCTGTGCAGTAGGGCCGGCCCCCTTCCACGAATGCAGTCATCATTTGAGGTGGCACTCCTGGCTCTACGGCTGAGTATCCGGGGATGAGCACCGGCACCCCATGTCCTGTGGCAGGACGGAGATATCTCCTGGGGTAAACCTTACCTTTAAGTATGATCGTCATTACATAGTCGTCAACTGTCATTTGACAGCTAGGTTACGAGCTGCTGGCCATTTAACTAAATTGCTAAAACACTGTGGGGACTTTAATAAATGGCAAAATATTGCGAATCTTTTGTCCAAGTAGTCAAACACGCTAGGTTTCACAACTGGGCTAGCCATTTCTTTAAATGGCTAAAATGTTTAGCCATTTAACTAAATAGCCAATTTGACTACTAGGCTTCGACATAGTAATTTATTTGTGAAGCTTTGCAAATATGGGAGGAACTTCACCTGAATGAGGCATCCCCCCTTCCAGTAATTTTGGGTATAATATTACGTATATGTGTCCATATGTGTCCGAAAACAAGACAAATTGTTAGAGTCCATGTTCAATCCACTTAAGGGGGGGTCCATTTTTGGTCAATTTTTCGACCATCTCCGATTTCGCTCATTTTCACATATAATGATCTTTGAGTGGGATATTTTAACGAGTTTTAAAATTAAACTCGTATCTCTTACGGTTGTTGAGTTATTTCACCTCAAAGTCGAGGTCCGCATGTGTTAAACATAGGAAACAGAAAAAGTGGTGATTTTATTCTTGCGCCAAAAAGATCTCTCGACAAACAGTTGTAATCCTGCATAATTTTATATTTATAATGTAGCTATAATCATAAACTGCGGTACGCTGGAAGTAGAATTTTGATTTAGGCCCCTAAAATTTTTAAAAATTTTTTATTTATCGAAAACATTGGAAAATCGTCAAAATTCAACGTTTTTTGCAGCTGAAAAGTGGGGTCTTCGGAAAGAATTGCAAATTACTCTAATTCAAAGGCCTAAATAAAAATTCTAACTCCAGCGTTCCGTAGTACTTGAATTGGCGGTTCCACTGATACCAATGGTTTCATTGTATCTTTTCCCAGTTTCGAGATCTTTTTGGCGCAAAAATGGACATTTTAGCAAAATTGCCAAAATTTCGGTTTTTTCGAAAATTTGGCTAAATTCTGACAACAGTAAGGTCCAACTCTGTCTATTTTGTATTCCAACTTGTGTATTCTTGTCTCTGGATCCATTTGCAGCATGAATTATGCTGATAGCTATGTCCAGTACTTCTCAGCGTGCCAAACGGGACCCTCGAACCCCGAATTTCTCAAAACAGCGATTTTTAAAATTTTTCAAAATATGGCATATTATACATCAATCCAAAACTCTCATTGCGGGGATGAATTTTTCTCATAGAACTATGGGTCGGAAAAGCTACTATTTTAAGTTAACCGCTGTTAAATGTATCATCACATAAGAAGGAACAAGGGCCTTGCTTCTCCGAGAAATTTTTTAGAGAAGCTTCTGATCAAGCCCATCCGGCTGGAAACGGTACTAAAATGTTTTTCTTAATAGTTTTTAAAGGTGTGTAACAAAATAAGCTAAAAACTTAGAGCTGATTTGCGAAAATTTGCCTCAGTTGGCTGCAGCACCCTTGTGCTCGCTCATATTCAAATTGCACACAGTTGATTGCTCGTAACTTACGGAGAACTGAACGAAACAACTCAAAATTTGAACTTGATATGCACGACATATGTGGCTAACTTATGTGTGAAAATGAGCGAAATCCATCGCCTAAAAATTTTTCATGATGGACCCCCCCCTTAAGAGATATTGCACTTCAAATCCCTACAATTTAGCATTTAGGCCACTATGCCTCGCTAAGAGCTTCGAAGACGTGTAGACATAGGAAGACAGCAGACTACGGTATGGCCAATACATCAAATTGAAGCCTCTATCTTGGGCTATTTATTGCTGTGCAAACGACAATGCTACGCTAAGTAACGAGCGAGAAACGGCGTTTGAACAATTTGATCAAGCTCCTTCCGACTGTTATTTACTTCAAATTTAATGCGCTTTAACTTTCTTATACTGCTTTGTAGAGACTTGGTGCAAGAAGTAAAATGTTCAGGACATCGAGAGCTTCAATTTGGTATAAAATTTGGCTATATTTGAAAATTTGCCATTTTTCGACATTTGCCTCCGTCATCGCCCTGAGGCATGCGTCCACGGTTACACACCAGCAATTGCAATGAAATTTAGCACACATCTTCCTTTCATGTGTGCAAACTGGCTCACCAAATTTGGTTGGAATAGATCGGCTTTCACCCGACTCATGGACCATTATATCCAAAAAATTGAGGAAATGACGTATTTTGAGGCAAAACGCCAACGCGGTAACCAAAACTGTTAACTACTCACAAGTAGCAGCATAGATTTTGCGTATGCAAATTGAACCTCTAGGTGTGTACTGTGTTAATATCTATACACGGAATCTGTGCAGTAAACGGTTAGTTCAGGCCACGACGAAACATTTTGGTGACGTTTTTGTAAGTCAAATTTGTCCAAAAATCGACTTCACCCAACTTTGAAAATTTCTAGAAATTTCGTTGAGCTAACTCAAAAGCACCTCATGTAGATATTAACACGCTACCTAGTGTCACAGGTGCTAAAAGTATTACTAAATTTATTTAAAGAATTAAATATTTCCAACAAAACTTGGCATAGAACTAGCTACTGATAAACAAAAACATACGTAAAGCTAACGTAACTAAGCTAAGCTAACTACGAAAACAAGGTAAACTACCTAAGCCCTGTCGTTCTACCATATGCGCCTACTATGGAGGTGACGCAGTGTTCTAACTTAGGTATTACAATTTACTCATTTCTCTGACTTTCTGGGTTGCTGACATTCAAAGTTTGACCTAAAGTTTTATTAGCTTCAAAGTAACTGATTCAGAGGACTGCCAAAAGTGATAAATAGATTTTAAGGCTTTCGCACTTTTTATGAAACGTGACTAAAATCATTAGTGTCAAAAGTCATGAATCAGCTAATAAGTTTTGCTAACTTCAAAGAGTTTCCCTCTAAATTGTGCAATATCCTGCGGAAATTGCACAATCATCACTGACTAAGCCAACAGCTATTTAAGCGCTAACTTTCCTACCTTAAGCGGCCAGTCGTCAGTGTTCCCCTTTTGCCAACTTATGTGTTACGAAATGTCATAATATGTACATATTACTGTATATTATAACTAGTCCGTCCTTTTACATTATATGCATACGCTATGTATATACTTGAACATATTTATGCTGTCTATCATTAAAGAAGTTTGGTTTAAATTATGATTATTGACCCTACTACGATCCATACCCTGCAGTAACAGGTCCAGTTTTGGAATTACTGGGCTACCTTATTACGCTTCCACAAATACTGCGCCGGACCTCGACCTGCTACATTTGGTAGCAGAGCGTGGTTCCCTCAATTTCTACGTCAACGTTCCTGATATGAATTGGATGCCTAAATTTTAAATTTAATTATCGCTACGACTGTGCCCATCAAAAATTTGGAAATCATTCAGAAGAAAATTTCTCTAATGCTTAACAACGTGATCAATTCTATGCACAGACGTGAAATTCGCTATGCCTAATCACTCATCTGCATATTCGTCTACACGTGTAACTTGGAATGGTGTCTTCAGGAATTGGAACCAGAATAACTCCGATGACCCGAAAACAGTGAATATACTTGGCTGACCATAAGATTAAATTGTTGACGGTTTAACCGATTGTGTATATGTCTGCGTGTGCTATATTATGTAACTCCCGGTGTATACCAGGGCCACAAATCTACCCTATGGGTCGACTACTACCAACTCAAAATTTATTAGAATTTTTTCCAATTTCAAAAAACAGCAGAAATTCTCCCCAAGCAATAGGAAAATACACACAGTGAGCAAGAATAATTTTATTTTATCTGAGAAATCAGAATTGAGAATACTCAAGTTTTACTGATTTTAGGCGCCTAGGCAAGCTAGATTGCGTAACAAATTTGATAGCGAAGCTTCAAAACTTTAACAGCTGTTAGCTGTTAGTTAATTTCTTTGTAATATCTTGAAGTTTACAATTTGAATGAAAAGGATCAGACTTAGCGAATTTTGTAAGCAGACTTTTGACCAAAGATGCACAGCGAAAGGAATTTTGTTAAGATATGATTGGATACTGACGAACCTTATTTTTGACTTGAGTTAATCGAAGCTGAAGGCTTCGGTACGGAAAGTGCGCGTGCTGAATTTTTCGGATTTTGTCTTCTGGCAAGACTTGTATTATTTAAAGCCTTTGGATAAGGCTTGTGTTTGTCCTATACCGAAGAGGGTATAGTGACCTCTGATCTGGGACGACTGACTGTCCCCTAAAGGTTTGATATTTTAGCTTCCTATTGCTTATAGTGAAACTAGGTGACCACAGCCGATGTGGTAATGCGAGGTCGTCAGATATTGATAAGAAATAAATATTTTGGAATATACAGAATTCCGGCTTTTGATACATTAAAGTTATCGATTTTGTGCTGTGCATCTAAACCAAAAATTTCTAGAAAAGCATTGCAGATCTAACTCGGAGGAATTACTCTTTCCGTGAAAAAATTGAAATATCCAACTCTGTGTACATAAAAAATTGCTAGTAGCTTGCAGCTATATTCTGAAAACAGATTAAACTTCGGATGGTTTGATCTTCACACTTTGATACGCTATATATACAATCGTATCCAACTGCACGTAAAATATCAAAATGTAGAATCACTCATTTACGGTCTGATGCAGGTAAACTCATAAAAAGGCATATGCATACGTATATAGAGTGCATTTGAGTTGCCAACTTGCAGGCTTAATAGCTTTAACTGACAATGAAACTTGCTAACTTGCTTCTCCGCAACATTTGGAAAATCAATTCGCAATTCAAGATGCTTGCGAGCCCTGTTAAGCATTGTCAGCAGGAACACATGTATTTGCAAGACTTGCAAAAACACAACAAAATGTTGTTAGTATGCCAAGCGTTATACTTTAGTGGTTTTCTAATTACATACGCAAAGAATAAGAAGCGCGAGCAAAAAACGCCATATAGACGGAAGTAAATTACCAACTAGTAGTCAAATTATACATATTGCAGTGAATTAAATATCAAAGTTGTAACATGTAAATGGGCATATAAATGCAGGCAAGAACACTTACAAAATAAAATATGACAAACAAACATTAGAAATTCTGCTGGCATTAATTGATGAAAACTTATTAGAAGTCTGCAGAAATATAATGAGATTATATATACCGAAAATTATTTTCCGAAAAACTTGTCTTGATTTTCATAAGTTGTCTCCAGCCTAACTGAATGTGTCATGAACAAAATATTATGCTAAATGTGAATTTCGAACCAGGAGTTTCGACTTTTGAAGGGGTGAATGATGTCACAGGTGCTAAAAGTATTACTAAATTTATTTAAAGAATTAAATATTTCCAACAAAACTTGGCATAGAACTAGCTACTGATAAACAAAAACATACGTAAAGCTAACGTAACTAAGCTAAGCTAACTACGAAAACAAGGTAAACTACCTAAGCCCTGTCGTTCTACCATATGCGCCTACTATGGAGGTGACGCAGTGTTCTAACTTAGGTATTACAATTTACTCATTTCTCTGACTTTCTGGGTTGCTGACATTCAAAGTTTGACCTAAAGTTTTATTAGCTTCAAAGTAACTGATTCAGAGGACTGCCAAAAGTGATAAATAGATTTTAAGGCTTTCGCACTTTTTATGAAACGTGACTAAAATCATTAGTGTCAAAAGTCATGAATCAGCTAATAAGTTTTGCTAACTTCAAAGAGTTTCCCTCTAAATTGTGCAATATCCTGCGGAAATTGCACAATCATCACTGACTAAGCCAACAGCTATTTAAGCGCTAACTTTCCTACCTTAAGCGGCCAGTCGTCAGTGTTCCCCTTTTGCCAACTTATGTGTTACGAAATGTCATAATATGTACATATTACTGTATATTATAACTAGTCCGTCCTTTTACATTATATGCATACGCTATGTATATACTTGAACATATTTATGCTGTCTATCATTAAAGAAGTTTGGTTTAAATTATGATTATTGACCCTACTACGATCCATACCCTGCAGTAACAGGTCCAGTTTTGGAATTACTGGGCTACCTTATTACGCTTCCACAAATACTGCGCCGGACCTCGACCTGCTACACTAGTCCAGATTAACATTTTGCCAAGTTATAGCCCGTTTGCTCTTGCACAGCGCTCAAACTTTTGGTTACCGCGAAATTTTCCTAACTTTTCGTTTTCCTATGTTTAACACCTGTCGGGTTCACCTTTGGAGGACTATTGTGAATGAATGAATGAATGGAAAGTTTTGCAACAAACGCAAATGTCTTGTTTTGGGGACCTATGGGGACTACAAAATATGTGAAAATGAGAAAAATCGGAGATGGTCGAAAATTCGCGACCCCTCCCTTAAGGTGGTGATTCCTTTTGGGCACATATTGTTATTTGGCGTCGTAAATCAAGATGAAATTTGATGAAACTTTCCGAAATAAGTTCTTTTAGCGTTCTAACACCTCCCGCGTAATCCCGACACAAAAAAATCGAGATTTCCGGTCAGATTGGTTCTTCCCAATTTCTGAACGTTTGGCAGCAGCTATATATACAGTTATGACCATATGCATTCGAAAGATCTCATTGAGCTTCACATTTTTGCTTTTTAAAGCAAGTTTCTAGCTTTTTTTTACCGTGAGATATAGTCGATTTTCTTGTCTTGGCGTCGAAAACTTGTCGTTTTTGCAGATATCAAATAATCCAACATTTCTTGAACTACGCAAGCCGTAAAATCAAACTGAGGGTGTCGATCTGAAGGTCGCACAGGGACAAATTATCAGACGCATGATTGTCTTCCAACTGCTATCCTGTAGGCTGCTATCATAAAAATGTAGTTTTTGCAAAAACACGACCAATTTTTTCCAAAGATTGTGGAGCATTCACAATGCAAGTTGGAGGGCTGCTACTGAACAAATGTGTTCTGCACAAACATACCCAGGGACGATTTTTTAGTTGCCCCGATTGCTGCTTTCTAGCTATTGTAATCGCTCGACAAATTTGGAAAAAGTAGGCAAAATACAGGTTACTCACACATTTCAGCTTATATCTCTATAACGAAGAGCGATTTCACAATAAATAAAAAATCGTCCCCAGCTATTTGATGGAGGTATCGAATGGTATAAACGATGTCTCGCGAAAAATTTACTTGAGTCTGCAAAAATTCTGGAAAATTATACTTCTTCTAAAATGTGTTAAAAATATTTTAGAAAAGGAACATTAGTTTCGTGACATGCACCAAAAAGAGAAAATGTCAAGCTACATTTTGATATAAAAATGGCTTCTTAGTAATATTGGTGGAAACTTTATGTGACCAAAGGGAATCACCACCTTAAATGGGCATTTTCTTATTGACCCTGGATTTTAGCGGATGTGTATTAGGAAAATACCGGTTATTGCAAAACTGGAATCGGACCCTGCTACGTATATTGTTATTTACTGTTTTTTGCAGGAGTAACAAGGTTGATCTTGACGATATACTATCACAGCCGTCATCAGCAGTTCCTGTGGTGGCCAAAAGGACTAAAGTCCTGCAGCAGGCCCTTGCCCAGTTAGATGTTTCTGGTATGAAAATGAATTAATCGCCAGTCTTCATGTTTCATTCAGATTTCGGACGGCCGGTGCTATAATTTCCTTAACCGGCGTGAGCAGGCTCAGTGGTATTGGACTGGGTGGGACGAATAGTTATAGTCAGGTTATAGTCACTGACCCCGGAGAAAGACCACGTTCCCGTGAGTACCCCTTGATAAGGTATCAAGGTCGTCTTGACCAAAGGTGCAATCGGTGGAGGCCTCAATGTAACATTACATGGGATAGGTCTTATTAGGCATCCCCACAGGCCGGGCAAGCGGACGATTGTAATATGCCCATTTATTGTCGCTGCTTAACCAAAGACAAAGGACACCTCCATTGTGAGAACAAGGTTTTTCAAAGCGACCAGTGGGCATTTTAGCGGTCAACTTAGGCTTGAGTGGACAAATTTAGAGATCCGATGGGAAAATTACAAAATATTGCTATGCCTATGTTAACATTGTTTTAATTAATATATAATGAGTTTTTATTCCTTACCTTCGTATTTCCTGTCGTTTAATGCCTTTTTAATGCGTCCTTATTTTGCTTTTCTCATTTTTTTCAAATTTTGATTTTTTGCATATGTTATGAATCGCAATATTTCGAATTACTGCACTTGCATTTTCCTATACGTACATACTTATAAATACTTAAATTGCATTAGGTTTTACAAATTCTACCACATTTTGGGCGGACACCGGTTAGCAATACCATTGGCTACAAATTGTTTGCTGCTGTGCAAAAAACGCGAACAATTTTTAGTTTAAATTTAAAATTGGATTTGTTAAAAAGACCTAAAAAATTGAAGATTTACCCTCACAACCCAATTTTTCCGGGGACTTTTGAGTTCTGACGGTAAGACCTGATGCC
>JASAND010004877.1:0-32317 GCA_030248195.1 Trissonchulus latispiculum
CCCACAGGTCGGTGGGGCCACTTTTGTGGGTGGCACAATGACAAAAGTTGATCGCCTCGCCAAGGGCTTTCATTTGATACCAAACTTGACCACTTTTGAAGACTTTCATTTTTGACCCACACCGGACCCACTGTGGGTGGGCGCTGTGGGTCAGGGGTCGTATCCACCGGCCTCGGCAGTATGCTCATCGTTTTCCGCGACCCCGATTTACTATATATGGGTACCACAAAACGGCCGAAAAACGCCATTTTTAGTGACTTTTAGACCATTTCCAGTAAAAGTGGGACTTAGAAACTTTTCGCCAAAACAGGTGAAAAAATGCAAAGTTTGGGTCCATCTCCTGAAAGCTCCAGAGCGAAATTAAAAAATCCCCCTCGTTACATTCCGCGCATAGTCCGAAATATTCAAATAAAACAAACCAAACCGATCTAGCTGCTAACCTGTGAAAAAAGTCGATCACAACCGAAGTGCCAAAATAGCGAAAGTCCGACTTTGGGGCCTTGGCACAGAGCCAAAATTGGCAGTGTGCCAAAATGACCAAAAAAAGGTTGCATGGGGGGACCCTGCCTACCAACATATAATAGTAGTATAGGACCAAAATGCCCATATCGTTCCAACACTGCGCTGACATAAGCACTTCCGAAAAGCGTTATTAACCGAGAAAAAAACAAACGCACGGTAACTCCCGCCTAGTGCAAAATTTCGAAGTTCGGAATTTTAACCAAAAGTATGGTGGTACTTGTAGTACTACTCGAGTACTTTACGATGGTAACATTTTTACCCCTCCCGGGCCTCTAATTAGCTGGCACCAGGCCAACACTGTCTCCAGGGGCCGCGCAGACGCCTTTATACCCATATTATGTAGGGGCGCTATCGCGCCCCTACATAATACTTTAGTACGACATAGGTCGTAAAGACTTTAGTACGACGACAGTCTTAAAATACTTTAGTACGACTATAAGTCGTAAAAGGGTGGGGTAAAGAGCTATGAAGGAGAGACCAACTTTACAAAAACTTTGTTTTTTAAACCCGTTAGTATGGAAGAGAGTATAGAAGGAATTATATACTTTCAAAATTATGAAGCATATATATAGCACATAAATTTTTCGCGATTATCATGAAAAAGGAAGAAATAAACCAGAAAAATGAGGAGGATAGATTTAGGTACGTTGGAATCGAAAACCTTTACTCTATTTAGAGAAAGAAAATTGGTAAGCGGTAATAATTACTTATACGGAAAATAGAGCGCAGCCGCGCTAGAGTGGTAAGGAAAGGGACGAGAGTAAAAACTCTACAAGTACCCCAACCTGTTCACTCAAAACAATTATAGAAACAAGTTAGTTTACGTACCACTATTTTTCGTTTTTCGGAATTTATTTCCGGGATGAAGTGAACAAAAATAGAAGCCCGTCCAATATTAATGAAATAAATAAAATACACTCTCGTGCTAATTCCAACATTTTCCAGTTATCATATGTGTACACGTAAAACACATTAAATTCCTATATATGTTAGTAGTGCATGCGACCTCTGCCAGACTTGGTACTAACACTTGCGGCTCATCAGTGGAGAAGTGTAGAACTCAGTTCTTTAGGATGCTTTGGAAAAATCTTTTACAAAATAAGTGAAAGATAGTTTCGCCGCCAGTAGCCTCATAAACTGTCATTAGTGTGGTGAACAAACATATATGACATCCAAAATATGAAAATTTTCTCATTTTGAAAACTGTTAACAATGGGCAGGGTAAGAAATTGGACAATTCCCTAATATTTCGATAATTAAAATATTTAATACATGAAACATGAAATTCTAACAGAATGAAATTAATAAATTTCATCACGGTTTCCATAAATTATATATATTTTTGATAAGTATATACTCAGAAAGGAGGAACTCGATATATAGATTCTGAAGACAAGACAAAACTATTCTCGTTCCAAAATATGAAACTAGTGATGGGCACTGGATATCCGGATATCCGGATAATTTTTATATCCGGATAATATCCGATTTGAGAAAAATATCCGGATATCCGGATATCCGGATATCCGTGTACATTTCAGACAAGGTAATGAAAAATTAGGAAATTTTTGACTAAAATTTCAAAAATTTTAAAATATTTTTCAAAAATTCCTCTGAAAATATTTTTGAAACCAAGGTTGGGGCTTGGTTGCACGATAGACATTCACAGCCTGCCGAAAAATTGACCGAAAAATTGAAAATTTAACTGCAAAATTGAAAAATTTTCTTGAAGTTAAGTTTGGAATAGGCGGATAACCGGATATCCGGATATCCGGATATCCGTTAACGCAAAATAGGCGGATATCCGGATATGAAAAAATATCCGGTGCCCATCACTATATGAAACATTTCTCATTTTGAAAACTGTTAACAATGAGTAGGGTAAGAAATTGGACAATTCCCTAATATTTCGATAATTAAAATATTTAAAACATGAAACACGAAATTCTAACAGAATGAAATTAATAAATTTTAATGAAATGAAATTTTAATTTAACTTAAATTAAATTTAATTTTAATGAAATTGAAATGAAATGAAATTAATAAATAGCTATATATACCATATACAATGTTATATTATTAACATATATATTAAAAATAAAGTGAAAACTAATTCTAAAGTTAAATAACAGCTATAAACACAAATATTCGGCACTATTATAGTTTATAGTTTAAAAATGTACACATGTGTCCGTGTCCAACCCTGCTTTGGACATACAGACAACTTCTGTCCGGGCAGAATGGGATAATTGTAAGAATTTATTTATCTGGCTGCACATATGCATAATTTATCTATCTAGACATTTTCCGAAGTGTCCAATTTACTCATCAGCCCGTAACATATACACAATATAGAAAAGGCTATGACAGATGAACAACTCCACTTAACAGTAAGTCGCACAAAACCTTAGTTCTGCGCGCTATCGTTGGATCTCCCACCGCAAAATAAACCCAAGTGAAACACGCCAATTGGGCTGAAGCTTAACAAGCTCAACGTTACAAACGTTTTAATGAAATATTAAGAAAACAAAACCGACTGAAGCTAAGTGGGAAAAAGAATAAAACAAACCAACAATAAATAATAAGATACAGCGGAAATAACATACCATTTTAAATGTAAAGCAACAGGTCGCAACAAACTCACTCACCGAAGCAACCGTACAGACGGACTCACGAAGTTCATATGAAGAAACAAAGCTTGAACAGATACTTTTGTTTGAACCCTAAAAAAGGAACATGGTCGGACAAACTGGCACATGCTACATATCGAAGAAGTAATCATTGTATGGAGTTTGATATAGCAACCACCTGCCACCAAATATATTATGGGTGTGAAAGGCGCAGTGCAGTCGATTGAGACTCGTTCGAGCACCGCGCCAGTTAAACACTGACCGAATTGGCGATGAGAAAATACGCAAATGAGAGAAATCCGCAATTACTACTTTTGAACCAAAGCCACCCAACTAAATTTAGAACTCTGCAGGAAAGAGTGTTATCGTCTGGCTATTTCCGGCAATCTTGCGTCCCATTAAGATAGAGAGAGATTGAATAAAATAAAAATTAAATAATCTAAGTTTCGTCCTGTTAAGAAATTCTGCGACAAGGTACAGGTAGAATTTTACCGGAACTTGCGCTTGGGAGCATTTTTTGCAAAGGGGAAAAGAAAACAGCAAAAAGAACTAAATTAAGATAAATTGATCGACATATGGTTTACAAGTTTGTTCCTGCTAACAGTCATGATCGATAACAATCATCCTACACGTGCATCGAATTTCTACCATCGGGTAGGAGTGTGTGCCTCCCGATAGCTGAATAATTTTCTGAAAATCGTTACAAAATCAGCGCCAGTATAGATGCAACAGCAAGCAACAGTTTGCAAATTTTTTTGCTAATGCAATTGTCCTCAGTAACTCATGGATTTAGATTAATTAGAAAAATAAATAATAGGCAGTGTAAGCAAGTAGGTATGCTACGGCAGTATTTATTCTACAACATATATACCTAATAAGTGGTGGTCGATTAAGGTTAAGGCTTCCTAAGCTGAAAAAGGGAATGAGCAAAACTTTTCAAAGGAAAGCTTAGTAACTGCTTTCAAACCCTGTAGATTTACAGCAGAACCTGAATGTTTTAAAATTTAAAGTGTTTTTAGAAAAATCGTGTTTTCCAAAAGAATTGTGCCAAGACACAATAACCACCAAAAAGTACCAGTACACCAGTACCAGCATACGATTTCCAGTATTTCTAAATTGTTGCTATAAAAATTTGACATTTATGGCAACTTTACTCTCAAATGTGAAAGTAAATAGATTGATAGGGCAACCAATACATTCAGTAAAAGAAGGAAAAATAAAGAAATCTTGCACCCAGATGCACATCTACTACCGGTATTAGTCGTCTGTAGCCGATGAACAGTCTGAAGCGACCGGCAAAACCAGCCATAACCGACCAGCTGACGGCAGGCCGGCGACAAATGCCAATTCTCTGTAAAAAATGTATCTAACTGATTAAACATTTTGAAAAAAGGGTGTGAAACATTGTGCTGGCACAGTTTTTACAAATAACACCAACGAAACTGTGGCGTCAACAGCTTTCGACTGATATGCCTATTTGAGACGGGGGCAAATAGCACAAGTCGCCGTCTTGGCAGACCCGCCCGATTGCAACAAATCGGACTAACTTAGCTCAGTGCTAGCTTAATACCGAGTTAACTCGGTGTAGCTATTATACAGCAGAACTCAAACTCAGAGTTAAAGTTAGGCTGCTGCACCAACTTAGGTCTTTTCAAGAAACAAACCCTAAGCTTCAGCTCAGGGTTATATATCTTTATCCAAACAAATTAGTTTCTTTAGTCAGTTTATCCAGTCATCATGTCAAGGTTAGCTGACGATGATGACTAATTTAACCTAAGGTTAACTCCGAGCTAGTCTTAACTCTGAGCTCAAAGCCATCTTTGAAGTAGTGGATCGAATCTCGTGGGGAACATTTAAAACTAAAGTGCGAAATTTTTTTCAAAAAGAATGGAGTATGCCCAAATAATACTTTGAATAGTAAATGACGAAATTTCCCGAAAATCAAAGGCTAAAATCAAGAGTGCATAATTGCACTATATATAAGAAGAAGAGTAAGCCACTAGAGGGCTCCTCTTCTTGGCATTGCGTAACGGTGCTCCGACCACAATACGCGAATGTTCCCCCGTTTGGTGGGGGGGGGGGTGGCTCTCTTTGACAAAGCATACCCCCCTCCGTTTGGGGGGGGGGGGGGGGGTAGCAGAAAAGAGGTCCCCGTTTGGTGGGAGGGTAGCCAACAGCCAATCAGATTGCAGAAACCCCCTCCCCGTTTGGTGGGGCGGGGGGTAGAGCAGGTTTTTGTTCTATTTGAAAATGGGTCCCCGTTTGGTGGGGGGGGGTATGCAAAAGGGGTCCCCGTTTGGTGGGGGGGTATGCAAAGGGGTCCCCGGTTGGTGGGGGGGTAGGCAAAAAGAGGTCCCCGTTGGGGGGGGGTCGCCAACAGCCAATCAGATTCTGCCAATTTCAGCGAGCCTGATTGGGCGACCCCCCCAAACGGGGACCCCCTTCTACCTACCCTCCCCCCCACCAAACGGGGACCCCTTTTGCACAGCCCCCCACCAAACGTGGAGGGAATATGCTTGTCGACCCCCACACCAAACGGGGGAACATTCGCGTATTGTGGTCTGAGCACCGTTACGCAATGCCAAGAAGAGGAGCCCTCTAGTGGCTTACTCTTCTTCTAATATATAGTGCAATTATGCACTCTTGCTAAAATGTTAAAAACTGAATTAGTCCTCAGTTAATCCCGATAGTAGTCTCTCACACTGGTTTGCACCAAATGTGGTTAGCGAATGGTTAGCGGATTTGCTGCTAACCACTTGGTTAACTAGAAGTTAACCACAAACTGTTTTGCACCAAATGTGGTTAACTTAACCACTTGCTAACCAAATGCTAAGCAAGTGATTAACATGTGGTTGGCTAATCCTGCTCTCGCGCAGGGTTAACTACGAACTTCCTGTGAATTTTCAGGTTCTGCCAAGAAACTTACAGACCAAACTGGAGAACTAATAAAGAATAAATGGAATGTATATTCATGTTGGAGTATATATAACATGTTGACGTGATTCAATATTTTTGCGTGATTCCTGTGTAAGGTTGGTATCTTCTATTGCTCAAATCGGTAGTGTTCTTGAAAAGTAGTTGTATTCGAATTATAATTTTTGCGGAGTTGATCACAAGATGCTTTTATACGACCTTTATCTTTTAACAATAGCATAGTGAAGTTTTGTCTCACGAATGTTTTGTACCTACTTTATAAGTAATTATAATGTTCGTTTTCGTATAGACAGAAGGCACACAATCGGAATTATATATACAGATACACGACACTGAACTGTTTTTAATCGTGAGTGAAGCCTTTTAAGATTTCAATGTAATTCATTGGATAAACGAGTGCAGCGGCGTAGTCTGATTGGTTCAGAGAAGTCACGACTCTAGCTCCTGCTAACCATTTGCTAACCATATGGTTGACTAACCATTTGCTAACCACATTTGGTGCAAGGAAGTTGCTGCTAAGCAAACGGTCATGGTTAGCTAGCAAATGGTTAGTTAACCATTTGTCAGCAAATAACCAAATGGTTAGCAAATGGTTAACCACATTAGGTGCAAACGGCCTCTGCTGTTGAGGACTAAGTTAGTTCGGAGTTAACCTCGAGGTTAACTTAACCCGATTTGGTGCAACGGATTAACTGAGAATTATCAGGTTAACTCCGGGTTAACCTTGACTTTAGCTTATCACCGAGCTAACCTGCATTGGTGCAATCCGATGCAAATCTGCCATTCACTACTCTCCTATTTACCAGAGATGACATTGAAATGAAAAATCGGCAATATACCTTTTCACAACGTGCTCACGTAGGTCCTTACGCTATAACTTTATTCAGTAGCAAGCAGGCCACCCCGGTGCGGGCCATTATGCCAATCAATGGCCTGCCGACGCTTATTGCGGAAGCAACATTTTTCAAACCTGCCATGGCTTTACAACCACAGATTTGTGAGTTGCGTATGTTCATTGGACAGAGCAGCAGAAAGCTACCAATTTTCAGGCTTGCACAATTGGATGGTTATCCGCAGAAATTTACGTTATCAAAAAAACTAAACAAATTTAAACTATTTCTAAAAAACCACCTGTAGGCGTTTTTTGAAGCTGGTCACTTTTTTGAATTACAAAATCCGAAAAGCAACCATAGACCACTTTTGGCGCAATACGGAGGACGAACACTAAAGCCCAACCAACGCTACGATACTAATGAAAACCATTTTCATTATCTTCGAAAACGCAAAATCAGTAACAACTAAGAACCCACTTTTCCTTGATCTGTGAATTAGTTCACCAAGCAACCAATTTCAAACAGTTTTGTTTTTGTAGATTATACACTAACAGTATAACACGAAGCCGACTTTACTACGAAACAATTGTATAACGACGAAAATGTAAATTCGGACAAAGACAAGTTAACATGTGAAACAAAAAGAAGTGAACAACGTTCAAAAATGGAGTTAAAATAAAAACATCAACGTCGCCAAAACCAACAGGTATTGACAAGAGTAGCTACTAACCACTCTTACAATCAAACAAACACATGCACGTATTAGTTAAACAAAAACTGTACGCAATGAAAATGTGTTAATGAACTTTAAACAATGAAAAATAACGAAGATTGGTGAAATAGTAAACAATCCAATAATGTAGGAAATGTCACATAGATTACAGAAAACATTTTGATCTTCATATTATCAGGATGTTTCCATAGTCGGAGCATCACCACTATGGCCTTTCTAAAAATAATTAATATTTCATTTAAGCACTTTGTAAAAATAAGAAAATTAACTCATATTATAGGGGTCGCTTCCGCGACCCCATTAAGCAATAGATAAATGGCAATTCAATAAAATGAATGAATGATGGGGCAACCCGAAGTTTGAGCTAATCCAGTTTTGGATCTAATCCAAAACCTACTGGTTTTCTAGATCGCACTCTGTCAGTGGCCCACAATTGAACCAAGTCTAACCTTAACGTCAAATTCAACAACTACAGTGACAAAATTAATAAAAGATAAAAGCCCATCATAATGACGTGTAAAGTAATCCTTCACCAATTATACACAAAATACGCCAAACTTAGTGTTACCAAGCGTACAGTGTTGCCTTCAATTTAAGTTTTTACGATGACTTAAAAATTGCCTGTTGATGTTGAAACAACAACAAAGCGGAATCCAATAATAGTTGATGACAGATGAGCTGCCGTTACCGTATATGATTACTGTATACACTCAGCCAGCTAATACTGCAAAGACTGTGCGAGATATTACGTACCTCGGCAGTAGATCCGTTCTGTGCTACTTCATTAGGCTTCTGTTTCATTTTCCCTTCCAATTCTGCCTGAAATGACAAATCAGGAAAACTGTCTCACTGTAAGCATACATGTACATGCAAGATCAACTGGAACTGACACACTGGAAGATCGGAATCGAATACTACAGACTAGAGATATACGTAAGCGTAAGCTTTCTGTATATACTACAATGCAATATTATTCTGCACGCTTAAAATAGTCCCACAAAACAATATTGCACAACAAGTCTACTTCGGACAAAAATAGAAATGAACTTGAGCTGACACTAAAGACTTAACAGCGGAGGGGGGTCGCAAATTGTGATTTACAGCTTAAAAAGCAAATGGATGGGAACAGCTCTGATTGAGCCAAATTGTAGCGGTTTTTCTTTAATTGCACAAACAACGAACTTTATGTTTATAAGAAAACATAACTAAGGCAATATGCCGTACACTTCCTTCATCTGAAAACAATATACGTACCTCCAAAAAGTAAAAGTACTCAAAGCTGGTATTATACTTCACAACAATATTATCCAACCTTATAATCCTGTGCAGCAAACTTTTCAAACATTTTCCCAAAAAGTTTCTTGTCCCTTTCATGTTGAGCTTTGAGAGCCTGTTTGCAGGAAGCCACGCCGTTAAGGGCAGCTTTATTTTCTGGTTCCAATTCCAACACTCTCTTATAATCTACAAGAGCGTCGTTATAGTCTTTGCGATCTTGCAAGGCCTAAATTAAAAGTCCAGATTCATCAGTTAATACAATGAATGAAGCAACAAATTGTCCAAGATACTTCATCTGATCCTGGATAGACTCAATACACTTAAAACCAAGATTAAAAAGGTAAAGGTAACCCCCGGAGAATTCTGCTACCCATGTCAGGGTCTAGGGTGTCGGTGCTCATCCCCGGATACACAGCCCTTGAGCCAGGAGTGTAAGCCCTTTAAACCAAGAGTTTATAATAAAGAAAAGAGCACACATGAAAACTGACTACACGAGGCCCACAATGTACAGCTCAGAAACCAAAACTCCCGCGAGGTGCGAAGCAAAATTTGTGGGGGCCCGCGCAACGGCGCACAGAAGGTCCATCCATCCAAATAAAATCAGAGTCAAGCTATGCATCAGGCGGGAATTGGAACCTTCGTGAAGCACTAAACTAGCCGATGTGCGCAAGTCATAAATGGAGCACAGCACAGCTGGCCGACACGTTTATTGTTTATTTTTAAATTCTCGAAACTTCGCTCAAACTAAAATATTAAGTCCCGGCGCGAGAGTCAGAAATTTTGGAGCCCAAGCGCAGAGAAGCACATATCATCTGACCCTGTGAGAGAGTCGGGAAACAGCGCCAACTTTATCAAATATTTACACTGTTGTTTTGTTAATCATAGCCTGAGTCAGGCGCGTAGCCAGGGGGGGGGGGGAAATGGGGGGAATTTCCCCCCCCCCCCCCGAAATTGTGTTGCCCCCAGGAATTTTTTCCTGCCATGTGTAAAGCGCCCATTCTTCAAAAAATTTTCGCGCCTTCGGCGCGTATTGACTGAAATTTACCATCATAATATGGGTTTGGAACGCCAAAAATGAGTGCTAAATACCATATTGGGTGTGGTTCGCCCAGTTTATGCATCATTTGCGTGCATGAAAACGTATTGAGCCTCATTTCGCTTCTTTAATTCAAAGAATGCTTTAAAAAAATTCCTCAGACGTTACAAATTTGAAAAATTTTTCAACTTCTGGGGGGCTAGCCCCCCAGACTCCCCACCAACTTTTGGCATTCCCCCCCCCCCGAAATTTTTTCTGGCTACGCTAGTGATCTGAGTATTAGATAGAAAATTACTAAGGTTGGTTCAATAACAGCCTCATGTACGATCTTGAAGTTGCAGTTGTATAGATGCGTATCATTCTGGAAGTCGAAAACAGTCCACATCTTTTTAATCTTCCTTTGATTTTTAATCGTTCTTAAATTTTCTATAACGAATGTTTAATACATTTTAAAATATTTCTCAATTTCCGGTAGGAAGAGCTTGGATTGATGTTGCGAATTACGATGTACAAAAAATTCAAAGCTTCCGAAATCTGAAACGCATATGTACTCACACATACTTAATAAAGACCAACATTGTGTGAACTATGTACTGGTATAGTTAAAACTTGCTTGTAAATGGCTTACTTGAGCTCGTCGATAGATAGCTTTAACATTGTTGGAATCAATGTCGAGGGCCTTCTCACAGTACTTAATACATTCTGGGGTGTTCTGCTGTTTTAGAAAACACAGAGCCAAGTTGAGAACAGCTAAAATATCCAAAGACAAAAGTTAAGATAAAATGAGGTGCATAGGTTGCACAGGATAACAATCAAATCAGCGTATATAAATTTAAAGCAAGTTGAGAACAGCTAAAATATCCAAAGACAAAAGTTAAGATAAAATGAGGTGCATAGGTTGCACAGGATAACAATCAAATCAGCGTATATAAATTTAAACACTGGGTAAGGAGAGCCTCTCCGCTATGTGTGAGCTAAATTAGTGTGCAGCGCTATCCTCGCGCACAGTGTTTTAAAATTCGATATCGGAAATAATAATTATAGAGCGTACCAGAGGGTGGTCTACGTAGGCATTTCTCTAGCTCCCGTTGCTATTTTGCATAAAATATGATTGGAAGGAAAGGAACTAGTCTCTCTCCCGGACTCTTTGCCGTCCTGACTTACTAACGTAAACAAGGATAACTAAATTTCTATTCTAAACTAACCAGCAGTATAAAGCTGATTTCGTTTTTGAAGAACATCACCATCTAGACGATTTTCGTTCTCCAGCAAATCCACAATTCGCTTATACTTCGCTATAGCTAGTTTTACCTTACCAGCCTGAAATATGAAATATATATGCCAAATGTTGAAAGATTAGCCTATAACAAAGCAATAACAGGCTATAGTATGAGATCAGTAATGGAGGTTTTAAATGGCATCAGGACTAAACGTGCTCTAATATGGACTATTTTTACTGACCAATCCAGTCTAGAAAATTTCAAGCAGGTGAAAGCAGCAAACCTTCAGAAATTGTCAATTTGAGAAATTGCCACGAGACTTCTGCAACTATGCATTCGTGTTGTGTCTCTATTATAAATGTAAACGTTTGTCAAAGCAGTTTTACGTGCTAACTTAATAACACCAAGAGTATATAATAGATAAGAGTGTGGCACTCTTACACTAGCATGAACAAATCATGCTAGGTATGCTCGGTGCGTTAACTCGGGACCCCCCCCCCCCCCCCGGAACTTCCGGGGGGTCCCACTTTGCACTATCTACACGCTTTCATATAAGCGTGTGTCTGCTCGCTGATTGGCCCATTAGCCTAAGGCTTACAGTAGGCATTTTATTAGTAATTTTTAATTAATTAATAATAACTTTAATTAGGTTAATGCAATTAAAACTCTAACTCAACAACTTTGTAGTATTTTTCTGCTCTTTCCAACGACATAGAAATTGTTGCAGATTACATTCCTTCGAATTTTGTATTATGCAACAATTTTTATATCATTGAAAAGAGCAGAAAAAATGCTACAAAGTTGTCAAGTTAGTTTTTTAATTGCATTAGCCTAATTAAAGTTATTATTAATTAATTAAAAATTACTAATAAAATGCCTACTGTAAGCCTTAGGCTAATGGGCCAATCAGCGAGCAGACACACGCTTATATGAAAGCGTGTAGATAGTGCAAAGTGGGACCCCCCCGGAAGTTCCGGGGGGGGGGGTCCCGAGTTCGCTAATTTTACTCCTAAATGCAGCAAAAACGCTAAATTGCAGGTGCAATTAGCATCCATATACTTTAGTCTCAGCAAAAGTTTCACACAATGTTGGCTTCCCGGCCAAAATAGCCTTCTTCTTAGTTCAAAGTGGAACTAACCGCCCGGCGCTCTAATTCATGGCAGCTAGTAATAAATATGTAGCTGTTACAGCAGCATGATTCCATTTTGTTTCAGATCAGCTAGAAATTGAGTACCTCTAGCACCAAACTCTACCTCATGGGCGACATCAATGGAGAATCGTGACTCCTCGTACGTTGAGATTGGAAGGTACGAAAAATAAGTACAGAAACAAGAAAACGGACACAAAACTTTTCTTGTTAGACTTTCTTTTAATTTCTATCAATTCAATTTCTGAAACAATTTTCGCCTCCAGACACCCTGACGAATTGTCCCCGGGGTGCCGCCCCCAATACAAAATCCCCTACTGATACGTATGCATGTCAATATAAACACCTGAAAGAATACAGTTCCTCTCTGCTTCACTTTTTCCGATTCTGCTAACTTCTCGTCAATCTGCATTTGCCAAGACTCTTTTGTCTAAAATGCAAAAATAAATAAACAAAACGATTAACTTGTTATTAAATTTAAAACACCATCATCACTCACTCTACACATTGTCAGTCACGAAACAATGTGCAAACAAGAATTTATGATAGAAAGTACGACACTGAGCGCTTCCTATTAAGCCTGAACGATCCTCGAAACTTTAAAATCGAAATCTTGAGAGAGGACCTTCTCATCGTGCAAGCACAAAACTGCCAAGAAATGTTATTTTCAACCACACAGACGTTCTAAATCCATGCAAGCAGCTTTTTACAAATCTTTAGACGGAAATGAAAGAGATTCCATCAATTTTTCCTTTTTCGGAATTTATATATTTATGGGATGAAGTGGACAAAACATTGATAACATTTAACATTGTTGTTTCCTTTTCAAGAGATTCTTTGTACAAAGATTTTACATGGTATGAAAACAACTTTTTCTGGACAAAGAAAAATATTCCTGTATATACAACATTCCTAGCTTTGCCTACAATACATAAATTTGTAGAAAACGTCTTATTGGTGCAAATAGGGATGGGCGCGGAAAAAAAGGACTGGAAAAAAAGGTTTTTTCCGTTTTTTTCCATTTTTTTCCGATGGGGTGGAAAAAAATGGAAAAATATTCCTAACGTTATTTTGACGATTTTTACAATGAAGTATCATGTTTTATGAGCTTTTCCAGCAATTTCACACTATTTACAAACTTTTCCATGGATCATAGTAGGTGGGGGCATGTTAAATCTTACGAAATTGTATTTGGGTTTTTTCGACGCATCGGAAAAAATGGAAAAATATTCGGGACATGTTCTGAAAGTTAATTTGTGACCTTAGAACCTTAAGAAACTATGAAGAACAATGTTTAATGAGGTAAGAATACGATATTAGGAATTTGAGATAATTTTGGGATTCAACATCTTTTCCCTTGGAACGTGAAAATGATTGCGTAACTCAGGTAGAGTTAATAATTCCATACCTAACCATGGAGTGTTCAACCAAAACTGTTAAAATATCTGAAATTGTTTACTTTACGAAGCGCGTTACCTACGAAAACCACAAACTAGGTCTAGTAGAGCCGCCAAGGTATACAGAAGTCACCTGTCCTTTGCTTTACAGCGTCACCCGCTGAAAATATTTGATTCCTATAATCAGTACTGGAACCTTTCTAAGCGCTTGTGTAATCGCATTACCCTGTGGGGCTACTAAATATCGTGAAAACTGCTTCAGTGTATGCAAAAATATGAAATAACGCAACTTTTAGCACATTGTGTAATTTTGGAGTGACCGGAAAAAAAGGAAAAAAATGGAAAAAAACGGAAAAAACCGGAAAAAAAGGTTTTTTCCGGCAATCTTTTTTTCCGGAAAAAACCAACTATAGTGCAAAACGTCAGAGGAATGGGAACGCAGTTGCCCGCAGAGACGCCCAATAACGAGATTTTTACCTCAACGGTTCGAGCATATTGCAGGCTTAATACAGGAAAAGCGTTCAATGTATTTTGCCCCTATCATTTTGGAATAATACAGAAACCAGGGTGCCCCCCCGGAAAGAAATTTTGGGGGGAGTTTTTTCCCAAAAATGAGCCAAATAATGGTATATATTGGCGTATTTTGCATGGTGAAACACAAAACGTTGTCAAAAAAGCCATGATTTAAGCTAAAAATAGCCATTTTTACGAAAAAATCTCCGGCGAATCCAGAAAATTTTTTGAAAATTTGACCATTTTTGGAAAAAATGTAGACCTCATTAAGGGGGAAGAAAAAAGAAATGACTTTTTAGCGCAGTGGCATACAACTTTCATATGCAATTAAACTACGTAAAGGAACATCATGTGTACTTATATAAATTCCTAACTACCCGCAGATGCAGATCTGTCGAAATTTTCTGAGTCAGCAATAGAGCCCGAGCCTTCCAATTTAGAACAGCACACCGAAACCACAAAGAAAACACAGACTGGAAGCCCAAACTCCCAGGGGGGGCTATTTCGGAGGGAAAGGTCAATTTCGGTGGGCCCCCCTGTAAAAATACCCTGGAAGCATAAATGCTAAAAACACACCTATGTACGTGCTTGTATGCATATATATATATATATATTTAGCTATGCATTGTGTGCATGCACGAGTGAATTTTTAAAGTACTCCAATGAATTTTGACGAACTGTTGGATGAGTGGGGTCATATAAGTGTCACAGATATATAATTCATAGGTAAAAGCATAGCTAAATAATTTGTTTAATAATGGAAATTAATTGCTACGTATCAAATTATTAAAATTAATTGTTTAATTAAACACTACCTAAAAGGGTATATACGTACCTAAAAACTTTCTTTCTTCAAATTATTCTAAGTCCCAACCTTCTTTCGTAGGACTTTGTTTCGCTTCTAAGACTTATGGTAGCAGTCGAAGGCAGGCTCAAGTCAGTAGTTTCCTACGTAGGAGCAGGGGTTATGCTGATGCTTTCTTATTGGATGCAGAATTTTAGTAAGCGTCGTGACTTTGTTAGTTCTTGGAATTGTAGCTTATGCCTGACAGTTGATGAATATTTTACTCCAATTTTCGGGTTTTTACGTTTCCTTCAATATTACGAAACAAGCCAGAAAGTGTTAGTCAAAGCTTCGTCAGAGAAAGAGTTGAAAGAGACCGACTGAGTTTTTATGCTTTCTGGTGGAAAGAGCTTTCGACTTTTCGACAAGGCGTCATTAGAAAAGGGAGATACGGTAACACGTGAGAGGCGGAGCTAGTAGAACTATAAAAGTCTGTGTTTTGAATCATTGTTGCTGGTGTGCTGTTGCTGGTTGCTCGTTGCCTTGCCTTTGTCTGTACCCGTGAACTGAACTCTGAACTTGTCTTTGTTATAACTTTGCCCTCTGCTTCATAGTAAAAGCCTAGTGTTCACTTATGCCTAAGACGAGCAACGATCCACACCTATAACCGTCATAAGGCCTACACGGACCAGATTTCCACGCTTCCACTAACTGAACTTTTGAAGGACCTCCAGGCCTCGTGACATTTGGTAGCAGAGCGTGGTTGGCTCTGTCTACTTCTAGATCCGAAGAAGCTGCCAGTCAATCAGCCAGCCACCGCCAGGTGAAGAATCCGAAGAATCGAAGACCCATGATCCGTCAGCTATGAAAATCATCGCAGCCTCCTATCAGCTCTTGGTAATCACCCTCAGTGTCATCAGCCCCAGCGTCATTTCCGATCAGCTTCATCAGTCCGTCATCAGAGCCACCGAAGTCCCAGTCAAATCCTGCCTGCCGAATCCAGTCCCCAGAAAATCGGAAGTCCGAAACGGCGGAAGACCAGTCCTACCTACCAGAAATCCGATGATCCGTCCCACGATTAATCAGAATCCGAAGGAAGACTCAGCCGAAGAAGAAGGCTCAGACGACTCCGAAGACGACGAAGATGATCCGCCCGATGCCAGTCACTGGATCCTATCAGATGCCTTGATCAGAACTGACAAACCTAGACTCTGAAGCTGAAATGATTGACTCTCAGAAGGACAATTTGGTTTGTATGTGCATGCTCTTGACTTAGACTTTGTTTACTGTATTATTGTAAAGTAATTTTGTAAGCTCCAGGTGCAACCTTGGACAAAGAGTATAAAGTAATAACTCCCGGTTACAACCTGGGCCAGAGTGCTGTAGGACTGACTCCTGATACGCTCAGGCCAGTCCAGGGTCTTGCTGATTCCTGATACGCTCAGGCCAGCCAAAAGAGTAGCTGACTCCTGATACGCTCAGGCCAGCCAAGAGTAGACTGATTCCTGATGCGCTCAGGCCAGTCCAGAGTTTTCTTAGTTTCCCTAGCCCTGTGTTGCTCCAGGTTCTTCCCTGGCCAGTCCTAGTGTTTGTTCTCCCGGTTTTCAACCAGGGCCAGTTCGAGTGTGTTTGAGTTATATGTATATACTGCTTTTCCCGGTTCAGCCTGGGCTAGTAGCAGTTCTGTGTCCCCTCCTTTTCTGTTATTGTAATGAATTGTATTGTGTATTCTTCGGATGGAGAGGAGGGAAGAGTTAACAAAAACCGAAAGCATAATTTTGTTCAGTGAGAAAAGGCTACCAAAATTTCAGTGAGCATAAAAATAAATGGTGATCATTTTTTGACAGATGGACCAGAGCTCTGACAGGTTTTCAAATCTGCGAGTTTTCGAATTCACGTAATTCAACGGACAGAATTTTAACTGAAAACGGGTGATACGCATACAGACTGACTGATTAACGATTTTGAGAGCATAGAGTGACGCAATTCAGCTTTATATTTTTCGCATTTGTGTGAGCTGAGCTTTTATTTGAAAACATATAGTTGAGATTTTAGTTTCTGAAAATTCGCAATCTAGCAGTCATAGATTTTAGAATTTTGCTTAGAATTTTGTGGCGGCAGCAGAAGCTACCTGCATAAGCTGACCAGACAGAAAGGATCAACAGGTTTGAATTTTATCAACGTTTTGATTAGCAGTTTTGTAACCTGACTGAAGCGAATTTAGAATTATTTTTGCTAGAATTCCCTGTCTAATTTCGAGATCTACTGCGCAGTTTTTGTAAGAATTTATGAGTCAGTCAACTTTTGTAGTGAGCTTAGATCTTGAGCTAAGCAAGCGGAGTTAGCAGATCAAGATACCAGAAGTGATCCGAGCTAAGTTAAATTTGAGTTAATTCAATTTTGAGTTACGACACGAGTTATGCACTGCTGCGTACAGTTTTGAGTTTGAAGCTTCTGAGATTTCACTGACGTACCTTAGATTGGCGTGCACCTCTTTCATGAGCAAGAGTAGTTTCAGCTAGTTGCGCCTGACAGTTTTCCAGTTAGTTTTGCCTTCCGATTAAGGCCTGTAGTAATTTTGCCTTCTGATTAAGGCCGGTATACATTTGTCCTACGCTGCGGGTGTAGTGACCTGACGTTTGGGACCTGCGGGTGTCCCCACTGTTCTGAGATTATTTGTTCCAGCGCATCCAGTTTGGGTTTTCGATAGGGCTTCAGGAAAGTAAGTACAGCAGAAGCAGTGTATACTCTGAGAGGTTTCAGTTTCAAAAACTGCTAGCATGGATTTTGTTCGAAATGATAGGACTAGCTGCAACAATTTTAAACTATTTTTGCTGAGAATTTTTCAGGAATTTAGTTGAGTGAGTTTCCGTTCACAGGCAGAGCTGCAAGCTATAGAAACGTTTGATAAGTGAAAGCACTCGTTTGAGCGGTTGACTTAGCATTTTAAATAACTATGAGTTTGAGGTATATATACGAAATTTGCAAAGCCACGTAATTTTTAGTTTTAGTGCAAAATGAGAAACTTTTTGCTAAGGCTGCTTTGCGGTTTGAATTGATATTCTGATCACAGCTCGAAAATCACACTCGAACAGTAGAAAGAGCAAGTGGATTACATTGAACTTTAACACACAGCGAGAATACGTTTAGATAAGTTGATAAATGAGCGCAAGTTTGAATACAGTAGCCATGTTTTATTCTCCAAACTTGGACTCAGAAAATAGGTGGTAAAGGGCCCATACTTCCTATTTGCTGAGGTAATCGACTACGTACCGAAAATTTTAACCTGTATTCTGACTTGACGTAATGGCGAAGACTGAATTTGAGTGTACAAATTTGAATCGCATTCAAAGAATGTTAGTTGGCAAGAAGCCCTTGATGCAATTTTTGAGTAAAGAATTTGCTGAGTAAATCAAAGTTGGTTTACGGTCGCTTTGGCAGGGAAAATTAAGTTCAAGATGAGTGCAAATCGAAAAATTTTGGCTGACTAAAGGAGTCTGGATTATGTGTGCTAAACAGCATATTCGAGACTGTCTGATTAATTAGAACTTTGATAGTTTTATGATAACAAATAGCCATTCACTGTTTGTTCAAAGGAAGGACGATTCAATTTTTACGGAAGAACTATGGATTAATTTTTTAGAGTGCAGAAAAAATCGAACAAGTTCACGTAAGATGATTACAATTTATCAGCAGAATTTAGTATTAACCAGTTCAGTTGAGAAATATTTTGCGCAGTGCGTTAATTTTTAAATAGGAGAGGTTGATGTAAGAGCCCTGACAAGGATTTCCAGGTTTTATCCTTGGCCAACTATCCTTATCAGATGGTCTTACGGTAGTAAGGGTAAACGGAAATGAAGAATAATTTGTGAAGTTGTGTATACGTGATTGTCCCGTGTTCCTAATTAACGAAGGTGTTTCTGTGTACGGTGTATTTTTGTAGTGATTTATATTTTAATCTATTACTCACAAGTTCGTTGTATTTTTATTGGAAATCAGAATTTTAAAATTGGGAATTGAGTAATTTGTCAAAAGTTTTGCTTTTTGCTTAAGGTCCTAAGCTTGTCACTTCAACACAGCGCCTTGAATCACAGAGTCTAGGGTTAGGCTCCACGGATTACTTGCACAGTATGTAGTGAGGCAACTGCAATTGAGATGTCGTAAGTTAGCTCGCCTGACCGATCCTGACAGGTTCGTACAACCTCCCCACATGGCGACGAAATGTTTGACGACGCACAAGCTGGAACCGGCTGAATGTTGCTATGCCCCAGACCAGTTGCACCCAGCGCGTCCCTGCTGATCAGCGGCATTCGAGACTTTTTGAGTGATCTAACAGTTAGCCACATCCACACAAGCTTTCGTTTCTACCGCCCTGACTCCGTAACTCGTTAACCGTCTGTTTCCGCAATAAGCTTTGAAACTTCCAAACAGACGGCTTGTTTCGTACATATAAGAACATATTTTGTACTAAAATACTAAAATAGCTAAAAAACTTTACCGCGCGACCAGTTAAACCCATATTATGTACAGCTTCTTGCTACTAGAGTACGTAAGCAACTATAGTATACGCGATGTCTAAACCCATACTTCGGATAAGAGGTTCCCTAAATCTTTAAACTTTAAATGTACCACTTGGAGCGAAACAATCTGAAACTTTCGTCTTGTCTACAGCCTACGTACGTAATGACTAATGATATATCCGAAATTTATTCTTAAGATAGAGGACTGTGGACTCAAATTAAATAAGCTTTCCTCAGGCCCTTATGCCTAAATTCGGTCAAATTACCAGAAGCTAGCTACGTATTATAAATTGTAACATTAGGCCTGTAAGTATTAGAACTCTCAAGGTTTAGGCTCCGACGCCTAGAGTCTATATTTCTTGGCACATTATCAGCTACATAAACTATATTGCTAGAAATTTTAAATTGGTTGGAAATTTACAGGTTATTCCTCGATTTAATCTTAATATTGCCCAAATTAAGTAGTTAGCTATGAACCTAAATTCCACGCACGGTACTAGATAAAGGAAAAAAAGCACAGCTAGATTTCTTAACGGAAAGATTTCACTAAGTTACAAAAAATCAGGCCGTTTAAATAATTGAAGCTTTTCAATTTCGTTTAAGTTACACTAAATTTAGATATGCTTATATCATTAAGTAACCGCATTTTTCAGTTCGTTACGAATATATTTTCTTTCAAGACTCCGGTCCATTATAGATCCAGAACACAGACATGCCTTATAGTAATTCAGACAAGCAGACTACGTAATTTAAAAGTTTATTAATAATAGGGGCATCACCTATAGATTACGTACATTCAAAACTTTCATCAGTTAATATTAATTAGCTACGTAAGTACTAACTGTCCTAGCATAAATAAATAGGTAAGGTATCAGGGAAATTACTGTGTTCGGTTCATGAAAATTTTAGCTAACAAACAACTCTATATTCTTCCAAGGATTTTGCAAATGCACAAATTTCCTTTCCACGAGTCTCAAGAATTTAGATGTTTTCTGGATGACTGCTACTATCACCGAGAGAAGCACGAAAAATAGACCAATATAGAAAGTAGTTTTTTCGGATTTGCAGGAAATGGACATGATGAAAATTAGCACTAAATTCTGAACAACTCGTTAATTTTCAATGGTTCTTTGAAATTACTTTAATCCATGAGCAAGCACATATATATTTGAGATTAAGAATCTGGATGAGCTAAGACAGTTTCGACGAAAATTTATAATAATTAATAGTTTGATTCGCGAAATTGGATCAATTCGGAAATATCGGACGAACCGTAAACACATGTCTTGCACCGCACTAGGTCAGTGTTTAAAGAAACCACTAATCGTAAAAATGAAACGTTGTTACCTAGCTCGACCACTTCCCATCCTTGATGAAGGCCACTGGCTGCGGTACTGGATATCGAACAGTTCCTAAATTTGACAAGCGAAAATAGAAAACCATTGAATTTACTGGATCTCCAGTGACTCCTGTGTCTGACTTTAAAATTTAATGAGAATAACGATATTAATATTCATTATGTCTATTAAGCTGTTTGGAATTACGGGATTACACTCTCATTTATAGATATATACATGTAAATTTCCGTCTCAAGTTTTGTTGATCAAGGATGATGATGATGATCGATCATAGAAACAGAATCAGTTACTTATTTCGAACACTTTACAAGAAACGTTAAATTTAAAATTAGAAATAAATTCTCAAGTTATAAGCTTTCAGTTCTCTGCCTCGATTCTATAATTTTCTAATTCTTGGACGCATTCAAAGAAGTTGAATAATAAGGTTCAAATAAATAAATAAATAGAAGTAAACTTATCTGGAATGTTAAAGTTATATAATGGCATTTCCGGAATGTTAAGTGGGAACGCATAAGAAACACAACTTATAACAAGGGAATGTAGAGGGAATGGGAGGAGCAACAGCTCTGGAGATTGCAAATAGAATAAACTAGGAAATGTAGTTTGGCCGAAGTTGTTCTTTGCCAAATGCGCTATGCAACTGTTTCCGGTCCTGGGTAACATCGGTTTTCGACTTTCTCCGCCCAGGAGGGCGTTTATTTTTGCAACAGGAAAGAGAATAATATAAAAGTTCAAATTTTAATTGCAAAGTTTCAAAATTGCTGCTTTTTTATCGGGTGGCTAGGTTGGATTTACTGATAAAAGTAAAAAAGTTTGATCGTATTTTTAGTATAAATTTGCAATATAAATTTTCGCTCAAAGTACCCCCTTGGTTTGCCGAAAAGTTGCCAAAAACCTAATTGCCTAATTTGTTTGAGCCCAGTTTCTGTTCTTTTAGGTGTCATTCCAGTTAAAAAGCCTAATTTGTAACACAAAACTTAAATTTCCATCCAGCATTATATGCTAAATGGTAAAAGTTTGCATAAAACGTGAGCGCACAACTTACGTACACATACAAGCTTATATATTAGCTGCGATTATTCCGATGTACTAATTATATACATGCGATGAAGGTACTAATACACGTAAGAATAGGTATACACAATATATAATAGCACACATATGCATAGAATACACAGCAGCTTATCACGTGTACATGCACAGCAACATTCAAGTTTATCAAACTAAGCACGCACAAACTTTAGCAGTAGCAATAAACCTACATTTTGGCATTTAAAGTTTAAGACTTCGACGTGTAGTGGTAATTGTTTTGGATTTTCACGCGCCCGACCACAGATCAAATCGCAGAGCAGCAAATGACAAAAATTACTGGGGTTAAAATTCAAAATTAGTTTTTACATGATGAATAACTTATGCATGCATACTTGCCGTATAACCATTGCTGTGCTTTGCCGTATATTAATCACTGTATGCGTATATTCGAGTTATAATTTGTCGTATCTTATTCGCATGTTATCACTGTAGTTGCTTGTAGTGCTTGCTTATCCTATACCATGTATTGTTTGTTACTGTACTGTAGTACTGTTCGTTTGAAACAGGAGTTTCAACTTCTGAAGGGGTGAGTGATGTCACAGATATATAATTCATAGGTAAAAGCATAGCTAAATAATTTGTTTAATAATGGAAATTAATTGCTACGTATCAAATTATTAAAATTAATTGTTTAATTAAACACTACCTAAAAGGGTATATACGTACCTAAAAACTTTCTTTCTTCAAATTATTCTAAGTCCCAACCTTCTTTCGTAGGACTTTGTTTCGCTTCTAAGACTTATGGTAGCAGTCGAAGGCAGGCTCAAGTCAGTAGTTTCCTACGTAGGAGCAGGGGTTATGCTGATGCTTTCTTATTGGATGCAGAATTTTAGTAAGCGTCGTGACTTTGTTAGTTCTTGGAATTGTAGCTTATGCCTGACAGTTGATGAATATTTTACTCCAATTTTCGGGTTTTTACGTTTCCTTCAATATTACGAAACAAGCCAGAAAGTGTTAGTCAAAGCTTCGTCAGAGAAAGAGTTGAAAGAGACCGACTGAGTTTTTATGCTTTCTGGTGGAAAGAGCTTTCGACTTTTCGACAAGGCGTCATTAGAAAAGGGAGATACGGTAACACGTGAGAGGCGGAGCTAGTAGAACTATAAAAGTCTGTGTTTTGAATCATTGTTGCTGGTGTGCTGTTGCTGGTTGCTCGTTGCCTTGCCTTTGTCTGTACCCGTGAACTGAACTCTGAACTTGTCTTTGTTATAACTTTGCCCTCTGCTTCATAGTAAAAGCCTAGTGTTCACTTATGCCTAAGACGAGCAACGATCCACACCTATAACCGTCATAAGGCCTACACGGACCAGATTTCCACGCTTCCACTAACTGAACTTTTGAAGGACCTCCAGGCCTCGTGACATAAGAATTTTAGTAGAGTCAAACCAAACCTTTTCGAAGTCCTTTAGCTCAATCTCAAAATCTAGAGCAGCATTCGGTGGAATGTTGTAGTCAGGAAAACCGTTAGCACCATAGCCCCATTTTGGCTAAAAACAAAGCGAAATACAGTCCGCAAATACAAATGAATCAATACTATACTGTAGTACGTAAGCCAGCTTACGTAGGAAGGAAGACCCAGACACAGCCAATTTGGTGTTAAACTTCCAAGAAAAAACAAAAGAATAACGTAGAACTATATTTCAATTACGACCATTATTTCATGTAAGTATTCCAAACCGAGATAAACAGAGAACACTCCAGGCCGTCGGATTAGCCAGATATGTGCCCGTTGGTGGCTCCACTTTTGATACAAAATTTTTGCCAGAAAATTTTAATTCTTAGCCAATACATCATTAAATCTGCTTTAGCGTTCAATAAATAAAACTCAAGTCGTAGGAAATTTAGACCCTGCTAGTTCCAAACTTTAGTTGCTATTTATCAAATTTTACTTAGGTTAAAGAAAACAGACGAGTTCAAGATAACTTGCGTTTTAGGCGTGATACTCAATGTACACATGTATTGTATCTGAATTCTCTCAACGGTAAGTTAAAGTGGTATACAAGACTGTTAGCAAGATACATTGGCAAGTTCAGTATTTTCAAAACTACTGGAATATCCGTAAATTTATAAAGGATATTTAGTAGGACTCCCAAAATTGAAGGGGTGGGCAAAAACTATTGAAATTTCCAGTAATTTTTACTGGATCATCCAGTAGCACATTCTACCAATTTCCTAGTACTAAGGACACTGGGTTTTCCAGCAATTTTTACAACATCCTCTTTGCATTTTCCTGGATCAAAAATTCTGGGGTGGAAATCCTGGGGATGTCCCTCAGGTTTGATGTTCCCAGACGGCATCGCTTTTAAAGGAGTGGGGAAACTTTTTCCAAAAATAATTAAAAGCTTTCAATTTGCTGCTGAACACCAAATTAAACAATTTTAACCTAAATTTAAGCTTAAAATGGCTAAAAATGTTCAAAAACGTAGAAATCAGTAAATATAAAAAATTTAAAGTTACCCTCAAAACACTATTTTTTGGGTTTTGGAAGAAGACTCAAATCCTGGGGGAAACAAGTTTGGATTAGACTGATAACATGAAATCCTCAATGGATAATGGAAAGACACAATCCGCCTTCAATTCCCTGTAGGTTTCTGTAATCTGCAAGGAGCTGGTTGTAACGATAAATCCGATAAGATTTGGGTAAGTCGTATTAATTAGTATTACAAATAATAAAGACGAGTCTTGAATTTCGATAATTTGAACCATACTGTTTGCAACTTTTTGACGATATGCAAATTAAGCTGTCCATTATACATGAATCTGTACAGCGTTGTGTGTGTGATTAAATCCATTACTGATCAATTGGCCAAGTTTTTTTTACAGCCACCTCATTCCAGTCGGATCGCCGATTAGGGGTAGTGTCAGCGATTTTAGAACTTTGTCTCGGTGCCGGGGAAGCTGACACTGAATAACTGCAGTCGCAAATAATCGGAGGTGTTCTAGAAGGCTATCAGTACGTCCATTACTTTCACCCTAATGGAGGCCCTGTGGTAGCTCCACCTCGCAGGCTCCTCTTGACCTCTTGACAATTTCGGTAAATTGCCCAAAGTGGGAAGTCCAGGATTTCCTCTTAGAGGAATATTGTTTGAAGCCGGAGTGAATAATTATCAGGTAGGGTAGATAGGTCATTCAATTTCAGATCCCAACAATCTAAACTTTGGTGTTAGTGGTTGATGTTTTGCAATTCGCTAAGTTAAGATTAGCTCTGCCTACACAGCTCCTATTATGAAACATATAAATTTTCGATGGCCGAAAAGCTGAGAAGAGTCATCGGACTCAGGAGAAGCGTCAGAAGAGCCGCCAGATTCGGCGACATAAAACAAGCTGTTATATAAAATTTGGAAGGCTAAAACTAAGCCATAAATTCCAAAAAGCAAAAAAGTAAAAACCACCATTCATACCTTTAAACTGATAAGGGATCGTTCACCCTTTTTGAATCGTTTAAGGGCTCTGTCGATACCCTCCGGCAAATTCTGCTCTAAACATTCACCAATGCAGAATTCGTATTCTCCTTCGAGAAACTGACGACCATCAAAGTGACCAATCAAATGAACTAAAAATTTAAAGCTTAAATGAAACAAACGGTAAGTACAGAAAGAAAATGTCAATGGACTACATTAATTTCAAAATCTTTCTTGTGTACATACATACATACGTATCAGTGATATCAGCGAGCCGGGAAATAGACCATTTCAAAAAATCTCAGTTAACCGGATATATACTTTTTGTAAACTGGTCATCCTTAGCTAAAAACCAGAAGTTTCAAAACAGTTTTGCATGTTTTCATGCATAATACGTAGAATATTATCTATGTCTACAAGAATAAAAATGCTCCGATGGAGCATGAAACATGCATAATGGGTGACATTAGGTTGTAACATGTACTCTCAATAAAGGAAACTTATACGGCATGATATGTAATGCTCTGCCGCACTTATATGCAAACTTTCGGACGATTGCCACTTATTTGTAGCTAGTTATAGGCTGTGCTCAGTGGCGCGCCCAGAGTTTTCTGACAGGGGGGGGGGGAGCGGCAACAATATTTAAATTTTTTTAAAATTTATTTCTACACCATGTTTTTGTGCTTTGAGAACAAGTATGTAGTATTGGTTTTGTTATTATTGGCTGAGGTAGTTAAATAAAATTAATCATTCTCAGAAATGCGAAAGCAGGGGGTCTGGGGGGCGCAGCCCCCCAGAAGTTGAGAATTTCTTGGATTCTAGACCTCAAAACAATTTTTCTGACCACTTTTTGTTGTTTCAAAGGATCAAAATTGTCTTCTGGCTGGCACCCTGGGTTCACCGGAATATATATATATATATATATATATATATATATATATATATATATACAGGCCCGCACCCAGGATTTTGAAAAGGGGGGGTCCAAGCTATAACGCAAGGGGGGTCTGGGGGGCGCAGCCCCCCAGAAGTTGGAGAATTTTTGCTCAAAAACGGTACATTGGACGTTTATTTCCTGCAAAAAGTGAATTATCGCGCCGAAGGCGCGAAAATTGTTTAAAAATAGCTGTTTTTGCCATAAAAATAGCAAAAATTTTCTATTTTGTCATCCCAAAAGGGGGGGGGGTCTAGACCCCTTGAACCCCCCCCTGGGTGCGGCCTTGTATATATATATATGAGGTATATACGTATATAACTCAAACTGATAAAGCTCTAAACTAAGCAACGCAACGTAGCTATGATAAGGATAAAGTAGAATGACGCGGGGACTGGGGCGATAGCCCCTAGGTAAAAGCTAGAGCTATTTTTAAAAAGCTTCACCTGTTTGAAAAAAATTTTCGAGCCATGTTGTGGTTAGCAGAAGCAAAATTTGACTGAGCTTTTGTGTGTGCATTTTAAATTGCATTCTGTAAAAAATGCGTGCATATCAGAGGATTTTAATGGGTTTTTTAAAAATAGTACCTGCGTAAATTTTGCGTATTTTTATTTTAGAATGCGTATTTTTAATTTCGACTGCGTAAAATTACAAAAATTGCGTCTCAACGTTATAAAGCTATAAACGCTTTTAGCTTCATTTTACGTTACATGCTCATCGAACTGCGGTGTCAAAGTATGAATAGCTGGCGAAAAATAGATACGCAGGGGGTCTGTGGGCGCCGTGTTCCCTTGAACAGATATTTTAGTTTACCATGTAAAATCAAAATAGAAACAAACAGCAACGCATATTATGCATAGTACGCACAGAAAGTATAGCAACTGCTGCTATATACCGAATAATAATTGAAGACCAGCTACCCCGCCCCGCCCAATATGCTATCCTTAAAACAACCAAAAGAATGGTTAATTCGCGCCGAAGGCGCGAAAATTTTTGTTTTTTCTGCTTTTCCTCCTTTCCGCTTCTTAATTTTTCTGACCTTCGAAACCTGAACGGGGTGGGGTGGGCAACCTCCTTGGGTGCGCCCCTGGCCGTGCTGTACTTCAGCAGCGCTCTACTGCAGCGCAACCAGAAGTAAACTATACTGTTAATGAAGGAAACTTATATACGGCTCGATTTATATTGCTCTGCCGCACTTGTATGCAAGATTTCGGACGATTGCAACCGGTCTGTAGCTAGTTATAGGCCGTGCTGTACTTCAGCAGCATTCTAATATATACAGTGCAACCAGGTGCAAACTTTACTGTCAGTGAAGGAAACTTATACGGCACGACTTGTAATGCTCTGTCGCACTTGTATACAAAATTTCGGACGATTGCAACCTATCCGTAGCTAGTTATAGCCCGTGCTGTACTTCAGCAGCTAGGGGGATTCAAGGGGTCTAGACCCCCCCCCTTTGGGGTGACAAAATAGAAAATTTTTCCCATTTTTATAGCTAAAACAGCTTTTTTTAAAAAATTTTCGCGCCTTCAGCGCGATAATTTGCTTTTTGGAAGAAATAAACATCCAATGCACGATTTTTGGGCAAAAATGCGAAAACTTTTCAACTTTCTTTCAACTCACTTTTCGGTTCCCCTCCACTTTTCGGAGCCCCCACTTTCATCCCCCCCACTTTTCGGCAAGCCCCCCCCCTTTGGGGGTCGCTCAAGTGTCGCAAAAGTAAGTTTTTGAGGTCAAATTTTCAAAAATTTTCTTAATTTTTAGCTAACTTATGGAGACTTATAGGTTAATTTTAAGCTTAAACACAGTGATTTTTTCTGTTTTTATCTAAAAAGGCTAATTTTTCGCTAAAAATTTTGGTATTTTATACCTTGGGCTCGCTCCCCCCCCACTTTTCGGAAGCCCCCCCCACTTTCAAAACCCTAAAAATGCCTTTGGCAATTTTTAGTGTTAGTGGAAATGTCGGGATTTATGGCTTATCTGAATTCACATATATTTTTTCAATTGGGGGAGGGGGTCCCGAAAGGATACCGTTAAGGTACGACAGAAACATAGTTTATGCTAAATTCTGTAAATTAACACGTTGCTCTAAGACTCAAAAAAGCAAGCTGCTCACATTAAGCATTTATGGTGCTGGTATTTTGGTTGCTTTCAACACTACGACTTTAATCAATTACAAAAACAGGTGAAATTGTAGGATTAACTTGCTTGTTTTATTTTGCACGAACAGAGCCACAGAGCGCACCAAAATGATTTATGGAAATATTAAGCTAATCTCAGCGGCTAAGTCTACAGTAGTGATGAGCATGTCGGCCCGTCGACCCGGCCCGATAAGAGAAATTTACTGTCTGTGAGCCGGAGCCTAACATTTCATAGTAAAATAAAGCGTTTTTATGAAGTAAGTATTGAAGCCTTTGAAATAATATTGTTAGTAAAACTAAGGAAATTTACTTTTGGCAGGCAGGGGCGGCCGAACTGTGTCAGCTTGCGGGCCGGCCGATACATTTTGCTAGCGGGACGGGATAGCAAAATTTTAGAGCGGGCCGGGGCGGGCCGAAAAAAAATCCGGCCAGTGCTCATCTCTAGTCTACAGCTCCTCCCCCACAGTAGCAGCCATAATTCGAGGTGACACACTTGGCCCACGGGCTGTGTATCCGGCAGTAATTATCTGAACGGGTATAATTTATTTAATTAAACACGAATTTCTCTGAAACCGTCCGAAATGTACAAGATTGTTTGTAGTGTGAAAAAGAAAAAGTAAATTTGCAGAAGGTAATCCACAGACTCCCCTCCGCTAACTTCAACAGGAACTTTAAAATATAACATGTACAGATATCTCAGTAAATATGTAAAGATTGTGGATCCAAAACCAAATGGCAAGTGAAAGCAAACTGAGAAAATTCAATCATCAAACTAACTACCAAGTATAAAGAAAGAAAATTGGTCGAAAGTACAAAAACACATAACAGAAAGCGCGATATTTAATATTACATATGACAAACAGGTATGGTATAAGTGCCGACAAACAGGAACTGCTTTGGCGTTTTTGCAAAAAAACCCGTAAGGAGAGCCTTTAATTAAATCTTACGCATTTAAATGCGGACGATTATTATATTTTTAAATGTACACATTGATTTATCTATTTAAGGTGGTGGTATCCTTTTCTGCAGTACTTTTGTGGTGATTCTTTAAAACGTTTTAACTTTCGCCATTTTGGGAGATGAAAAGAGCTTTATACATAGTTTTAAAGCTTATAATCAGGACATTCACATGAGTTTACGAAACTAGCAAAATTAGCAAAACCTTTTTGACATAACGGCTAAATATAGACTAAAAATGTTTGAACATCGATTTTTTAAAATTGCGGAATCAGACAAAAATTATTTTGCGCTATCATACCGAGAACATATGGGCCGGCATAGGGGCGTTCTTATTCCTGCTGGAGCAGGAATGTATAAAAAGGAATCTACTATGTTCAGTGCACTGTGAGTCATTTCTCTATTTAGAAGCCCTATCTTCAACACAGGGCTAGCTTAGGCGGATTTTTTGTAAGCAGATTATGTAAATTAGGTTTAGAAACTATTTAAGCAGCTAAATTCACAGCCTTCACACAGTCTTTGGCTGTCAGCAATCTAAACGGTTGCAATTTTTTGAGCACCAGTGCACCTTGGGAGCTGCACATAGGTGCATTAGGCAACAAGGTAATTGCTTGCTCTGGACTTCATAAGTTCGGCACAAACATGGAATGGCAAGCAGTTCTCACTGATCTTAATGTAGTTCAGCGAGAAAAAAATTTACAGAAAAATGACTAATGAAGAAATTAATTAGTACGATGTTTAATGTTTTGTTTTCCTATTTATACATTCGGAATGAAAAGCGTATCTATACCTACATATCTTCATACATACATCGTGCTTATGTATGCTGACGGAAAGAAAGTCTGCTGGCTGCAAAGAACTCACAAAAAATTAAGACATTGCAGAGGGTACTAGTAGTTTGTATCAAAATAATGTCAAAGGATGTCAAGAAAAACTGTAGAATGACAAGGATGCTGTAATCTCAGGAGATTCAAGCGTTTAAATGATAACAAGGATCAAAGGATCAGATTAGAATGATAACAGGTCTACAAAGGAATATTGTCCCTTTTGGGGTCAACTTGTTTTGGTTTTCGCTCATTGTTACTTAACGGTTGAGAAAATTCGCAACATGCATGAAGACACTAAATTTTCTCGAAACTGGGAGCGTTTTAGCGAAAACCAAGAAAAACTTCCCTCCGCAATCGTACGACCTTCCATTCTGCCAAACATCCCCGGAATCTATCGAGTAGTTTTTGAGAAATCGATCTTTAGAACATAATAACCTCCTCAATTTTGCCAAAATGGTTTTCCGGCCAAATCTCTAGCTGAAAGCAATAAACTCCGGCTAGCAGGGATTCATAAAATGGGCATTCGGACGCCCTATCGATTGTGTATTGTAAATGGACCAAAATTGTTCGTAAAGTTTGACAGTGATTTTGACAAAACTGATTTCCTCGAAAATGGCCATTTTTGACCCTCAAAATGGTATTTTGCTTATACTGACTTAACCACTGGAGATAGCTCAAAGGTTGTAAAACAACCTATCCGGTGTCTGGTCTACCTGCTGGAAGCCTAAGGCCAAAAACCAAAACTTTCTTATCTTTTGGCTTAAAGATCCGGGACTGGTCCCAGAATGTTAAAGAGCACGGAAATAGGTTATTTCCCAAGTTTTAGCGATTTAAGTAAAGGATTAAAGCCGTATGAGTCAAAAATTATCCGAAAGCAAATCAGCACCTTAACTGTTGCCCTCTTGGCTCATGTGTTTTTTGGAGGGAACATGTATGGATGTGGACCCCCTCTATCGTTTGGTATAGACGGCATCCTCTTATCTTTTATCCAGGTTGAGTACTGACATGTTTTTATACCCGCCAATTTTGACCCTCGGCGGGTTAAAAACAGCACCCAATTTTTAAAAATTGTCTATTATGCAGTCCTGAGCATTTCTGACCGTCTTAAACGATAAAGCACGTCTTGTTTTGTGATTCTGGTTCAAAAAATACGCACTTAGGGCCTCAAACAACTCATAATTTAAGGATGAAAATTTGCAGCATCATCGTGCCAGGTTTCGTATGTTTTCAAGGCAAATTTTTTCAAAAATTCGAAAAACTTATTGAAATTGCCATTTAATGCTAAAAATAACTGAAATAATCTTAAATAATGACATCTGCAAGTGTTTTGGTATATTTGCAGCTGTCCAATGCTGTTTATGCGGCTATATCCGGTCATTTCATGGGTTGACATCAAATGTACCTGACTATGTCAGATAAGCAGCTTTCTACTGAAAAAGAAGTGCACCAAGTTATTTAGCATGGCCGAAAATATAGAAACAAACCTTATATTAGTGCTCGCCAGAATAACGATGGTCATTTTTGGTATATACTGTTTTTTCTTACCCGCCGGTGTTTTTTACCCGCTTTGGCGGGTAAGAAAAAACAGTGGAGTTTTTTCTCCTGCAGCACGAAAGATCCAGAAACGCTGCATAGCCCACTGGATAGCCGGCGTGCCAAACTATAATTTGCACTATACTAGAGTTTTCTAGGGCTTATAGGAAAAAGTAGGAGCCTTAATTGCCCAGGCGTTTTTTACCCTCCTCGACTATATCTGATTCTTATCACATATTCCGATAATAACAAAAATGTTCCAACGAAATAAAAAGAACTAGCGAAGTAGCGAGAATGGGTTGCCGCGGCATTTTCCGTTTATAGATGGTCATATCTCCCAAAAGAGGCACCGTTGTGACCCAGTATAGTCTGATTCGTGTAGTCCGTAGCGAGAGCTCTCAATAGAGTACCATATTGACCATATTTAGAGTTGTTTAAATTTTTGGTCATTTTGGTCGATTTTGACCATTTTTGACCCCTTTGCGGCTCTGTAACTCAATTTTCGTACACTTTGGTGCTTTGGCCCTAATACA
>JASAND010004878.1:0-24443 GCA_030248195.1 Trissonchulus latispiculum
TTGCAATAGAGTACTTTAAACCCATGCCTTCCAGTTATATTCCTAAAAACCGTTTTTGGGAAGCACCATTTCCAATACAATACTGTTTAAGAAATAGCTCAGCTCGTTTTTGCTATTAGACATAACTACAACAATGTTTTAAAAAACTTGCGTTTAATGTTTTCAGACATATTGCCGAAGTTTCCATTTATCTGCTGAAAACATACCATATGGCTTTTATTGAGAAACCTGCAATCTCAGTAAGTTATACATAATCTTAGTTAGCTATATTTGGGACATAATACAGCATCCACTTCGCTATCATGGGTTCTATCACAAACTATACTCTTATTATGTTTAATTAAAATTATGTTTAAACTTTATTATTTATGAACGTTTAGCACACCATCACTTAGCACAGTGCCTTGGTGTTATCCAAGAGTTGAAATCCAATAACCTAATCGACTTACCTATCCATGTTGTAAGTAACACAATAAGACGCCAAAGTTGATTTGCCCTTGTGAAAATGGTCTGCAATCCGAGATTGGTCCACTTTAGTTATATGTGTTGTGCAATATCTCGATGAAAATGAATAAATTTTAACAAAATCTACAATTATGCGTTTGCGAGAAAACTACACTATTTGGTATACTGATCCAAAAAATTGACCTACTGTAAGATATATTATATGCTATAGCAGCAAATTTTTTAGGTTTGTAAGTCTAATCCTCTGCAGGATGGATTTGTTGTTGAAAATTAATGAACGAAAACTTTTGTACCCTCTTCTCTTGATTCAGCTTCAAATTTGAATTCGCTAGTTTAAAGTCAACCTTCAATTTGTTTGTCTGTAGAACGTAGTGCCTTGCGCTAAATATACAAGTGACCCCTAAAAGGGAAATGATTCCGCCGTTGTGTTTTGAAAAGTTTTGTAGGGAGATTTTCCAACGTCAGTAATCTGAAATAGTTCTTAGGGATACGATGCAAAACACCTACGATTGAATTTTTTATGCATGTGCTCAAAACGAGTCAGTATTGAGTAATAAATCAAAATCTAAAAATCATCCACTTAGTAATGTCAGACTTCTATATACCGTGGCAAAACTGAGTTTCAATGTTGAGTTCGCTGTTTTGGTTTACTAAATGTTGCATTACTTGATTAAAAATTAATGTTGCAATTTCCATAAATATTTGAGTGTACTCTCGCAAGTATGAATATAAGAGTATCACATTGTGATTGGAGCGTGAGTTTGATCAACGCAATCAAGGGAAAAACTTTAACTTTTTAGATTTTCTTATTGCCAACTTAGAATGTGTTGCCGCACCAATTAAAAATCATTAGCTGCATTTGTCAAATGTGTGAGGACCCGTTCGTTGTACAATTACTATGCTATATCTGCCCTCATTGCAAGGTTGAGGTGCCGGCATAGTCGACATTATTTTCCTCTCAATTGTAAGAAGTGATTGGTCAAGAAACTGGAAATGGAAGCAAATGAAAAAGAGATTCCCGGAAACGACTCCAGCTCAGCACATTTGTGCATAAACCGGTTTAACTTCGGGTAAACATCCAGCTACACAACACGTAATGTGCTCCACCATCGCTGAAAAATGTCGTCTATTTCTCGAAAACTGTTAAACTATGCTGCTGATAGGGCATGAGCATGACTTCACCTGTGTCGGACTAAGCGTACTTCCGGTATTTCAACTGCTTTCTTAGACTCTTCTAGGTCTAATGAAATTGTGCACGCTCACCTTATTTACATAATCAAGATTGCCTGACAATGTTCACAATAAATTCTATTCTGTTAGGGGGGACATGGATAAAAGGTTGTCACAATTTGAAATTTGTTTTTGTTAAATCAGAAATTTTCAAAAAAGCAAAAACAAAGTTAATGGGATTAAGTCAAAAAGCCTCAAACTCAGCAGTGTAAAAGTTTCCCGCTTTCGTTCAACACGCTTCAATGCGGACTTCAAATCGCGCACCCCCTCAGGAAAAAACTGACACAGATAGGTTTGTGTGCTAAACATATTGCTTAAATCAAACCATCCCCAGCATTACACGTTGTTTTGGGTTCAGCATTACAAAGATTCCGCCTCTGGCGGAATAATAAGTAGAATTCCTAGGACGTGCCTTACTAAGTTATATTTCGGAGATATCGTCCGCGACCTTCTTAATTTGTTTCTATAACTGACATGGCAGAGTAAACCATAAATTTGTATTTAGGTGTCTATTTTGTTGTCCAATTTTGCTAGCGTAGTCGATGCTTTTTCTTGGAGCCTCTGTCATCAGTTTTGCAGAAGTTTTCTCATGGTTAACAGTGAATGCCCTGAAGTTTTACGCTAACTTAAAACAAAGGCTTATTTAATGCTTTGAAGATTAGTGGTTCATTGTTAACATTCTTTCACATAATTTTCCAAAATGTCCTTTGTTCACGTATGTATACATAACAACAATGTAAGTTTAACAAAGTAGTTTACATAAGAGACAAGGATTCGGCTATACTGTACATGTTAAAGCAATGAACGGGCACATTATTGCGATTAAAGAGACGTATCAGCTACTATTACACAGAAGCGAAAGCAGCTTTGACAGTGGAACTACACGTGAACAAATTTCATGTGGTAAGCAGGCTCACCCTTGCAAATGCAAAAAACGGGGTTTCCGATAAATTAAATATTATTACTTCAGCTAAGAATTCCATACAGTAATAATTTTTGGAATCGCTATGTTGCTGACAACTAGTTTTTTATATGATTCAGAGCAATGGTCAAGTTATCCGCGACAAAGTACTATTAAAATCAATGCTGTGGACGCTCAAATGATAGTGTTTAATTTATCGCAAACACCATTTTTCCAAATTTTCAGCGTATGTAGTATCCACTCTGACAAGCCCCTCTGAGATTTCCACATAATGTTTCAGGCAAATTGCAGGCTTTATCCATTGCGCTGACTCTAGCGCCTTTTCCCTTGGTACAACGAATTACAAGTTAGAATAGTGTTTACTACAAAGGAAACCTGTAACTTCCTGTGGCCAAACTTTCGAAGGCGGAAATATTCTTAAGTCTTTCAAAGTGCTAGTGCTTCAACAACCGGAAATAGCTTTAGGGAGAGCATAGATCCCCGCACATGCCTGTATTTTTATGGATACAGGTCAATCCAGTGAAAATTTTAGGTATTCTTGTGAAAACTACTATTTTGCTCTTTCAATTAGGCCTGTCCAAAAGGTCAAAAAATTGCAAGTTTTTTCAGGAATTCTGCTGGAAACTTTTGTATTTTTATCTTTCGTAACATGGGTAGGGAATGCAGAAGTTGCTATTGTGGAAAATACACGAAATTCTGCTAGCTACTAACCGCAGCTGACCCTTTTGTAGAAAACTAGAATATTTGCTTTAATTCCTGATGGACTGTTTCCAAGAGAGTAGACATTTTTCGGTTAAGGGCTTTGTACTGGTTGGTTGGTTTGATATGCTTGGTATTTCGATTGGTAGGCTTTGTATTTCTGCTCATTTTTCGGCACTGCCTCAACTGACGGTGAAACCTTTTGTCACCCTTTTGGGTTAAGCTATACCCGTGTAAAAGATATAGGATTTAATTGCCTTTTTTCTTGTATAGCTTGTAAAGTTTCAAGTTACTTTAATCTCTATTCCCCTCGGTCTATACTTCTCATTTATGAAAAGGCCCTTTTAGAAAGCGCTAAAAATTTTAAAATCATCATTGTTACGTATCTTTTTTATAAAATTTGCTGAAGATGCTAATATTTGCTAATATTGGGATAGGCTCTTTAAAACATATGGAAAGCTGCAGTCGAAGTCAGGATAGGTCTTCAGAAATGGTCCCCGTGTTAACGTACGTTCACGACAAACTACGATCTGGAGCCTGTGCTCTTTCAATTTCTGTGTACTGAAGTGAGCTTTGCTAAACGGAAGACTGGCTGCTAAACCAGGATCTATTTCCTACACTACACTAGTGATTGCTACAGAAAGTTGGCCGCTTAATAATAGCTAAGCCTTGAGGCAAAACATCTATCGTGTATACGTGGCCGCTCGCAAAGTTGGCAGACTATAATATTTGTATGGCATTTGGAAAAGCTGTATCGTATTTATTATCTTAGGGGCGGCACTAAGGTCGACTTGCCATGACTTTATGTTATTGGCCTACCTTTTGACATAGATATAAATTTTGGCTGAGGTCAAAAATATCGGGTACTGAGATCTCAGATCCCTTCGAGTGTGCGTTTGTGTGCCAATCCTTTATTTTTCACAACTACCAATATAATTGATTAAAAATTTCTGGTTAGTGCTAGACCTAAGGCTGCTAGGCATAGTTGCTGTTTCGCACCATACTTTGGCATTTCATTTGCGGAAAACTACTTGTTGTATCTTGTTTACGTCTAAGATAATTGGTCTTAATTGCAGTTTTGCCAAAACCTTAAAGATTTTTCGCATACAAAAAATTTTAATTCTGGTGCTGGGTTCGGTGACTACCTCGTAGCTGCCATAACTACTTACTTTCTCTTAAGAGAGACGCTACAAATTTGCAATGCCAGAAAATTTCCCGACGGCTTTCTAATTACCTCTGTTAAAGACGTTAGTAAGTGAGCGGAAGCAATCTTTGTTGTATTACAAAAACATGCATCACATAACAAATACATTACAGCTTTACCGAAAACTTCTATTAAGACAACAAGGACAATTGCAATAATGCAAGCTGCAAATACATCATATTAATTTCAATCTTTTATGCGCATAATTCCCCGATATTCTTGAATCACATTATTCTGAGATCCTCCAAGGCAAGTGCCTAACGTGCAGTAAAGACATTCATTGGCCAGAAAAGTATTGAGGTCCAATTTGTCCAAAAATCCCTTAATCGCATCCCAGCAGGACATCTGGCTTGTCGGTATAGTTATACAGCCTGCGCTATTTGAACCTGGATGCAGTCCAAAGCCTCTGAAAATCATAAAGCCAAAGATTGCAAGTGGTGTCTAAAATGGCTTGCATTTCACAGTTATAATGCAATACTACTGTAAACGACACATTGCTAAAAATTGTTTTATGTAACCAAATTGCACTATCGTTTGTTGAGAATTAAAGCAAACTATACAAGCATGAAAAGCTGGTTTACCCCTGGCAGTCCACTTCGGGTACTTTGGTGTGGTAGTCCCAGTAGCCTCCATCCGGCCTCGGCTTATACAGTTTGTAGGCCGGAGTTGCGCCATGCATCAGAAAGTATTCGCCTATTCGGTAATCTCCGTGGGGAGTCTACCATTGGGCACCTTTTTAACTTTATCTAGTGTTGAACAAATCCATGGTCTGAAATAAGAAATTGTGGGTAAATGTTATTAACCGTACTGTACAAGTTGACAGCTGCGAAAAGTGGTTGTTTCTGCACAAAGGTGATGCTAACGGAAGTTGTTTTAATATATTTGATCGGCCTTTGACCACAGTCTGCTTAAATTTGAAATATAGTTAGAATAAATCAAAGAAATTAATTTCTCAAGCCAGTTCTGGTTTTGAAGTCTGGTTTTATGCATGACAAGAGCAGTTACAAAGCAGTCAAACTGTATATCACTTCATTATCAAAATTTGAAAGCAATAAAACTGAATAGTGTAGTTGATCGACAGATCAACTATGGCCAGGTGCTTCAACCATGTGCCTATATATTAATATAGGGTCAAATTCTGTGGGGTTTGCCCTAAGAAACTTTTGGGTGGCCCGTACCTCGAACTCGAGTTTTTGAGGGCACTTATACCATAACAGCATAAAGCATAAATTAGCATAAATAAACATTAATTGTAACATAAGATTAGCAACTTTTACTAAATTTATGACAACATTAACAAATTTCAGGAAAAAATCATAAAATTTTGATAATTTGTCTTGAAAAACTAAGAAGTGTTAGTATAACTTTATTCCTCGCCTTATTAAGTTTATACCAAACTTTCCTGTAAATGCAATATTTTGCAAGCTTGGCGCGAAAAACCTACTTTTTACTATTTTTTAAACAAGTGGCCGATTTTCACTGCTCTTTGCCCCTCACGGCGGTAAGACTTGCAGATTGTTCGAGCTGAGGGAGGCTTGAACCCTCTTACCTCCTCATTGTTAACCTGTGCACGTGCACGGTACATTTGCCCCTTGAGATGAGCTAACCTATCTGCTTTGGTTGCTTTCCGTCTAACTTCGATATTTAATTTAGATTGGAATAAATTATATAATTTGTTAACTTATTGGCGGATATGACTTGCTATTTTGCTCAGATTCCTACCGCAGAATGAAATAAATAGAAGGTATAGTACTCACCCGCAAGTTACAGTTTTAGAGACTTGCTCCCATATGCAGGTTGGACTAAAAATAAGAAATATAATTAGTAATGCTTCACTCCTACGTTGAAAGCGCACACTACCGAAAGTTTCTAATAAGAAAACAAAAAAGGTTTTTAGATCTAACCTGAAAACTATAACAAAACAGCATAGCAACTGTATAATTAAAATAGTCCATGTGCATATGATCCTGTCCTGCAGTAAAATGTTTAGCTTGGATACGTGTAAAAAAATCGTCTAAACGATTAAACTTACACGAACTTGAAACATTTCTTTTGGTCGTAATTTTTTATACTATTTTTTGCTTCCCAGCCAGAACCACATTTTTGTTAAGTCAAAGCATAAAAAGTTAAGGACAGAGTTTCTCATTCACTACGTTACAGCAATTTTGCTACAAAGACTTCGAAACAGAAGCTATCAATGTTAGCCGGTTACACAAATTTCATTCAATCTCAAATCTCAGTCTAATCATGCAAATAAATTGTGTTTTATATTTTTAAAAATAGTTTATCTTTGAGACGGTGATTAAAGTTGTTTTTGATTCAATACTACGATTCTTTGTGTTTGCTACAGCTGCAGCAACCAACTGGACAACACAACAACTGATAGCAAGACCACAGGTTGCATTAACTTAACACTACACCTCTAGGAAAATTCTTAGCTGAGATTTGAGACTAGAAAAAGTTTCTGCATGACCGCATACGCTCTGACCGTCGCTTTATGTAAGCCACGTGATAATAGTATAAATGTAAAACTGATGGTACTTTTGACACACAACTAATTAATTCACACACCCATTAATGGCAGCCCACGTGTTTGTACCAACTATGCCATCAGTTGTCAGGCCTCGAGCTTGTTGGAAGAAAATCACATTTACTTCAGTATTTGGACCGAAGATTCCATCGGGATAGGAGTCCACAGCTTTCTGTATCACTTTGACACAGTCGCCTACTGACCCTCGTTTGAACAGCCATTTGCTGCAGTCATCAGCCAGTACGGAAGAGAGTAGCATTGTTGCTAATATAAAGCTAAGTTTCAGTGTAGTTTGCATTGCTGATCTGTTACTGATGTCCTGCAACACGAAAAAATAAATAAATAAATGAAGGTAAAATTAATATGCGTCTTCCTTTGCTAAAGTTTGAGATTTTTGGAAAGTGTTTGATAGCGGCTAAAGCATAATGGCAGACTACTATAAATGCAAACGCTTGAATCCGATGGTGTGCAAGAAAGCAAGAAACCTCTATAAAGATTTGCTTAGTACCCCGGATTTCGAATAGTTGCTATAGAAAATCTTACATCACCAGTACAGTCCAATTGTTAAATACAAACGATCAGATTAGGAACGGTGTCAAAAATAAAATCGTGTAAACGATTTATTTTACACGAATTCCAAACGTTTTCGTACAGAATTACACGAATTCTACACGTTTGTTTTTACGCCTTGTTTTTGTCACGATCTTTTTAGGTTCCGGCTGCAAGTAGCTTGTGCTAAGTTTATTGTGCTTATGCGAATACATAGAAAAGTTAAGCACATGGTTTTTTGGTGTGCTGTAGCAAAACAGTGGCTAAAGGCTTAGCAACAGAAAGTTCAAATCAGACGACATCAAAACAAGCCGCTTACACGATTCTTGCACGAATAAGATCGTGTAAATGAATCGTGTACACGATAGATTTTTAGCATATTTTTGGCACGGTTCCTTACTTTAACCACCAAAATTTAACGAAAACCGAGTTCAGCAAATTCGGACTCGACACAAAGTATTACAGTTGCTACACTGCTGCAAACGGTGCTCTTGTCGTTTCAATCATACATTAACATAATTTCGAATTCTGTTTTAGTTTGTTCCAAAAAGATCCATTGGTGCTTGTACCATGAACATACAATTAACTTATGTAATGTTTCTCGAAATGAATGTTGCTGTCATTAATATGGCAATTTTTAAAAAAAAACTTTAAAACAAAATTATAAATGTAGCATAGGTCAGAGAGAGTTGGACTATGAGGTAAAAACGCTACCTGTGCAAGGGACTGAATAGTGAGACGATATGTGCACGGAATGAAATAGCCCCCATCATAAAGCTTCTATTTATATCAAAATAAATGACAATTTAAACCGATTTTGTGGGTGTTTAAAACCGGAGTTAAAACTTAAAACCTTGCCCTGAGGAATATGGACTCGTTTATTTTCCAAAAATCGTCAAACAAGTCATTAAAATTCTGTTCTAAAATGTTATCTATTGGCGTCAAACGTGAGTATTAAACACTTCTATTAGTTTGTTGTTGTTATTCCCGGCAAACAAGGAAGTTAATAGTGACTCATTTTTGTCAAATTGCCCCTGAAAATCTCTGAGCTGTTTTACATGTGCACGTGGTAATAAACCGCCATTAAACATAATGTTAGATGAGACTGGCTCTAATTTGCAAAACTCTGCAAAACAAGTAAAACGTGTGTTCTTCCGACTTCCTTGTTTCAAGAATTGTAAGGCAAATAACATGACCGCATTAAGCTTTGTTACAGCTTGCACACAACCAGGATCCCTGTTAAGAATTCATTTGTATGGACCTGCTGCAATAATGGCACATGTGGTCAGATACTTGTGGACTGTGCGTAAAGTACATCATTCCCATAAGCTCAATCAACGTGCATCTTTCACCTATCTTATCGTTCTAATTTATAGGAATTTTGGGATTTTAAGCTTTAACCTGTTAACTTAATGCGAGGAAACGCTCTTTGATCAAAATCGTGTTTTTACAAGAATATAAAGCATTTGCAGTGCATCTCCAACCGTTCAGGCTACAACAGGGAATTCTCTGAGACATTTGACAAAAATGAGTCACTATTGACGGATAATGGTGTTCATGACCGCCCGATCGTTGATTCAGCCCGGCTAGAACCTGTCCTCCGTTTTCTCTGGTCACCCCAGTGAACTCATCTCAGGCATCCCCAGTGGATCAACTCTTTTTTGCCATTCCCACTGATTCAACTCTTCTTCCAATTAGTCAATTTTACATTCAGAGGTCCAGCTTTAACTTTCACAAATAGTTAATTAGTTCAAACAGAGACATTCTTTAAGCATTTAACCGTTTCCAAGAGTTGATCTGGAAAGCAGTTTCCAAGAGTTGATCTGGAAAGCAGTTTCCAAGAGTTGATCTGCAAAGCAGTTTCCAAGAGTTGATCTGGAAAGCATCTGTTAAATCCGAAATGTATCAAGAGGCTTAGATAAGTCAAATCCTAGCGTCGAAACTAAACGATTTTATATGTGAGAAATTGGAAAAGTTTAAACTGAAAGTTTTTTCATGATTGTCCCATCTTTAAACGATCAACATTTTAGGCTGCTGGGTCGGTGATATTTTTAATGCAAAAGCGATTTCGGACCAGGCAACAACTCGTTCAAACTTTAAGGCCGTGGGCTGAGTCGAACTAAAATTTGCACTAAGCCAAACTACGATATGCAAATGGGTGTGACCAAACTATGTCGGGGGGCTTTGGAACCACCTCCGTGGGAAGTCCGATGGACACATTGACCCCATCAAATGGAGATCCCCACAGGTGTCCCGTGGCATCCGTCTGGTCAACGGCGCAAATGGATTCCAACCTCCCGGGGACACGGCATAGCCGTGTCAGATCAACACTGAAGCATCCGGAGTCCTTAAATTATGCTACCGAGCGGTGTGGTCCGTTCCCCCACATCTTTTTCCTAACGGATGTTCCGATGTGTGGACCTGCCTTTCGAAGACGTGTGCTGGACTGCTGGTTGCAGACGTGCCCTCATATGGCTTCTAAGCTGACGAGCCCGGAACAACAACAACAACAACAACAACAACAACCATGTATGTGAGAAAATGTAGGAAATTATCGGCATTCGTGTTCCTCGCCACACTTTCCAGCCCGGCCGGCACCTTTGATAATTATCCAATCACGGAGAAGCTGCTAGCTGGGATGGAGTCCGGAGCTAATCCGGATTCTGGAGGAACTTCACTGCTGACACACATTTCAGCCAAACGCTGATAGACCAAGGGATCGAGTGGAGACCGAGGTCGAGAGGCGTCAGCTAGAGTTTGAGGCCGGCCGTCGGGCACCGGCCGGGAAGCAAATCAACAGTCAGAAATTACAATTTAGAGCAACTCAGCTTAAAATGAACTCCAAATTTGGAATTTGTCTGGTTCGTACACGTACAACTACATTTTGCTAATACAACATCCGAAAATCACTCTAACTTTAACGCAGTGATAATATGTAGCTGCACTGCAAACTGTTCCAGGCCGGGCCACGGGTTCACCGGCCGCCGGATGGCAGGCGATTCTCCGGCCGGCGGCCAGCCGGTGATACCCTGGCCGGTCTACAACACTAGCGTCAGCCATTAAGCAGAGCACCCAGGGGAAGTTTCAATGTTCAGCAACGTTCTGCATTCGGTATTGAAACCAAAGTCGGTGCCCTAGATATCTTGGTTCTTTTTCTGGTTTTTGCATTCAGTTAAAGCAAAGTCGCCGTCAGTAAAATACATAAATAATAGTTATAATAGGCATAATAATAAATAATAGGTCTGTGGTTGTCAGCAAAAATACATTTCTATGGTTCGTCATGCTTCATAAGGTGCCGCCAGTATTAGACGCCATCTCTGCCACTACCGCAGCAAAGTCCGATCCAACCCGTTTTTAACTGAAAATATTAGAGATCCACGACATTAACGAAAACTCAACATTTCACATTTATTTTAAATTCATGAAACTCTGAATCAAATCGGAATTCCATATCCTTTGTAATCATATTTTTCGTCGTCAGAATCCGTTTTTGGTGGACAGTTTCGTAGCGATCACTTACATGGAACACCTGAGCACCCTGCAATCAAGGAACAGTTAATATAAACTTAACGTAGCCACAATGCTAATTATAGGGAATAGCGATGCCAGAGGTTCCAGCACCCGCTGCACAGCGCCCGTTAGTATTGAAACCATTTTCAGCATTGCGACTGCTAGGGCTGTTCTGTATACGAAACGAGATTCCTTCCAGCAAGGAACAGCACACACAGCATATTGTTAAAACTAAGACCTGTGGTACCTTTGGTCCATGGTAAATTTGCTGACTCTAAATAGCAGAGCGTCTCCAAACTCAAAGGAAGCGCGAGGTTTAGGCTGGAGATTTGAGCCAGTTTCTGATTAGCGTAATTACTAACATGTGCATACAATTGAACAAATTGTCCAAACTTGTACCCAGAAGAATTAGCAAGCCAAATTGTTGCCAAAAACAAACAATTCTGTAGCGCTTCTACCAGGGCTGGTGGACCAAGAGGAAACCGAGGAGAAGCCCGTGTGGGAGGCGTCAGGCAAACTTGTACCCACGAAACCAGAACCTAGAAGAAAGAAGGGAAGAGGGAGGTTCAGTTTTTCACTCACCATTGAAAGTAAAGAATTGGTCCAGCCGGGGTTCGAACCACGGTCCTTCCGCTTGCAAATCAGACGTGTTTACGACTACACCACCTAGCCATCAGCTCAACTCCCATGTCAGGCCTATCAATCTTTCCTAAGCCTGCTTCCCTTACAATTCCAATGCTGTTACCCGTTAATCTTTCCCCAGGAGTAGTATAGGGTGCACATTTCACACCTCATTGGAGTTGGAGCAACTTTCCTGGTATTCCTGTCCTACTGCCTGTTCGGTTACCTACACCTGCCAGATCCTAGTCCGCTTGACTACATATACACCCGGTACCCCCAGTACCCCCAGCACCCCCCGTACCCCAGTACCTCCGTACCCCCTGTATCCCGGTACCTCCAGTACCACCTGTACCCCCAGTACCCCCTGTACCCCCTGTACCCCCCGCCTGTTCCATTTTTGCAATGAAAATTTAGCAAAATTTCGTACTTTGTCCGACTTTGACGGCTTGTAACTTTTTCTGGGTGCATCGGAGACCCTTCACTGCTAACTCATGAAATGTAGAGCAATTACTTCTCTATCGCTTGGTGGCAGTTCCATCTTTCTAGGTGGTCTCAGTAAAAAACGGCAGCCAAAAATGTAAAATTGGTCATTTTGAGCCGATTTCCCCGAGAAGTCTTGGGCAGAAGAGGGTTAAAGTCGGATCTCTTACGGTTAGCGAGTAATTTCAAGTCAATTTTGATGTCAGCATGTGTTAAACATAGGAAACGGAAACGTTTCAACATTGTCTAGTGACATAATTATCTGCACGATTTCGTACCGTTAGAAAGTCTATTTATAGTTGTTGTTGGAATGTTGGATTGTTGGAATTAGATTTTAAAGAGCATTCGCATTTCGAAGAGCATTCGCGCCTAAAGTTCACCTCAGCAAAAGCTCTACTTGCGATTACCGTACAAAGAAATATGAAGATCTACCAAATGTTTGTGATAACGGCGTTCTTATATCGAACGCTAGATGAAGAAATCTATATGCTGCGGCCTAAGGGTTGTGCAAAACCAGGAAAAGATGATCTTTACGTCCTAAAACTCAAAAGAGACACACATTAGGCGAAGGCAGGCGCTGTGCTTTCCAGCTTTAACAAGTAAAGATACGGCGAGTGAGCATTCAGAAACGTACTTGGTTGGTACACATTGGTGGAAGTCACCAGGTGCACGTTTGTGGGGGTTAGTCGCCAGCATGCAGAGCATGTTCTGCAGCGAATGCCAGCCATCTGTCACTGGTGTTGTTGCAATTGTTGTCACTAGCGTTGCGATTCAAATCGGAAATTCAAATTCAAATCAATTCAAATTTTTTCTGACGACTAGTTGTTCATAACTGAATCCTAAAAATTTCCTTCAAGGTTTCTCCATTTTTGCCATTCTTTTATTTTTTGTTACACCATTTTAAAGTTGCAGGCGTCTGTTTCCAAATCGTGACTGTACTGTAGTAACAGTCACCAAACCTGCTACTTATAATTTTCAAAAGTTTACAGTTATCTAACGCTTTGTCGGTACCTTATTAATGAATGTTTGTTTCGTGTTTTGAGATTTCGTTATAGTTTTCATCAATTTGTTTTTAGCTACATGTTTCGCCAGTTTTGCCTTAATGACTGTATGACTTTATTCATAATGGGCAGTAAATGGGTATTTTCGAATGATGTCCATAAAAAATTTCTGTATTTTCAGTTTAAATTTCAGTTTTTCATTGTATCAGCGTCATTTCCTTTGAAAGCAATTTTGTTTTCCGTCATTGAAGTTTAATAGCTTAAAACTTTCTACAATTTTCAGTTACGCTTTTATTGAAACCTGAATTTACTGTAAATGCTGCTGTTTTTTGCTAAACTTAGCGATCGATCAAATAGTTTAAGTGTTAGTTGTACTCTCTGATCAGGTGATCAATATGTGATTACGTATGCAACTGAGTGACAATGTGGTTCGCGAGTATTAAATTTTGGGTATTTGCCTTAAGTGCACTTTTCTTTTCTTTATTTTGTTGCGATTCGTTATCTAAATAAAGCTGTTTTATATTAGGATTAGGTTGGGTTAGTTAGGGTTGTTCCGATAAGAAATTGACCAAGCCCGGCCGCACCAAGTCCCAGACTCGCAAACTGAGCCCGGCAGTCACCATGAGCCAGGCCGGCCCGGTGACCGGTGGGCCCGGCCTCTAAAACATGGCCGGGCTTTCAGCCAGAGCCGGGCCGGGCCCAACACAAAATTTTCCGGGATCGGCGCAGGCCGCTACAAGAAACCAGGAGATACCATTTGGTGGCTTTGCAGAAGCCGAGTGGTGTTAAGACCTGCTAATTTTTGAGCTAGATTGCTTTTGAAATATCCATATGTACAAGCTTATCTGGGAATTGTAATTAACGATTGTCCAAATATTAAGAAGTAGAGTAGAATTAACAGGATTTTGCTTACCTTAACTCACTAGCGTACTTAAAAGCGTTAATCAAGCGTCATCTATTAATATTTATATTAATGTTAACCAGTAGTTAAAGTGCGCAGTGTTTAAGTAAAACGTGTAGAGCGGTATTTTAAATGCACAGCAGTACTACTTCGATTTTACTTGAAGGTTTGTCTCAAACATGTGGTACATGTGGCGGTATACCACCCGCTTAGAAAAGTCCATCCCGGGTGTAGTCCGATTCGGGCTGACAGAGTCCGATCCGGATGGACCAAGTCCTTCCTGGGTAGCCACTGTCCATCGCCAGTAGCCAAAGTCTGGACCGGGCGGCCAAAGTCTGCACCGGGCGGCCAAAATCCGGGGCGGGCGGCCAAAGTCCGCACCGGGCGGCCAAAATCCGGACTGGGTGGCCAAAGCCTCCTCCCAGTAGTCGAGTCACATACAACTAGCCAAAGTCCTATGTGGGTTGCTCAAGTCACGTTTGGTCAGCACAAAGTCCGGGACTACTGACCACCTAGGGAACTGGGTAGGCCAAGTCACGGCCGGCCCGCACAAAGTCCGGGACCAGTGACCACCTAGGGAACTGGCTAGGCCAAGTCACGGCCGGCCAGCACAGAGTCCGGGACCAGTGACCACCTAGGGAACTGGTTGGCCGTGCTCCTGTGACTTCTGTCTGCACGGTGTGATCAAACTCTTTTGCAGACGCATTAGCTTTATGGTAGCCATTTGTACCATAATTTGGCAAATGATCTGCCCAAAGAACTCTAAAACTGTCCCTAATCGAGCTGAAATTTAGTTTTTATGGTTTTCCACAACGATGGGTCCAATGATTTAATTTACAAGTTTTCAATTTTAAAATGTTTGATTTTTCCGATTTTGGGGCACCGTTGCCCAAATTTCGATTGTTTCGATTGTATGCGTACCAATCAACGACCAGAAGTAGCTAATTTGGAAATTTTTAAATTATGGTGGACATGAAATTTTTCAGACGACTGGATTTGCTTACATATTTGACACACACATCTACACCTATGTATAGGATGTTAAGAGTTGGTGTAAATATGACTACTAGAAGGCAGCTTCTATTTTTTGGTTTAGCTTCCCAGTACAATAGTACACTAAGCTTTTACCACGCGCATGCTCTATGTCTGTATTAAGGAGTACAGACAAACAAACGGAACCCGAACAGACAAAATCCGGCAAATAGTTAGCAAGCCCACTTTCTTATTTGTGCCGATCACCCGGCAGGCTAACACTATCGGGAAAAACATAAAATCTTACAGTCTCTATTATGAGCTTTTGGTGTAACTAAGGGCCTTTTCAAGAAAGGGTAGAGTAGAGTTAAAATTAATTCGATCCTTTTCATGAAAGAGTTAAAAGAGGGAAACCCAAGCATGAGTGGAGTTAAAGCGAGTTAAAACAGCTATTTTTAACTCTACTCAACTCTACTCTACTCTTTCTTGAAAAGGCCCTTAGTTGCGATTGCATTGTTAAACGATGCTGGGATTGGTGACTAGCTCTTAGCTACATTTAACTACTTCCTTCCTCCAAAGAGCAACGCTATATCTATATATTTACAATGCCATAAGATTTCTTAACGGCTTTATTTAACTGTGTCAAAAACAGTGAGCTGAAGCAAGCGTTGTTGTATTAATAAACATGCATGAAGTAATAAATAAATTACAACTGTACAGCTACAATTTAATGCAATTAAATGGACAATAAAAACAACAAGAAGAAATAAACCAATGTAAATTGCAAATACATTATATTAATATCAATCTTTTATGCGCATAATTCCCCGATATTCTTGAATCACATTATTCTGAGATCCTCCAAGACAAACGCCTAATGTGCAGTAAAGACATTCATTGGCCAGAAAAGTATTGAGGTCCAATTTGTCCAAAAATCCTTTAATCGCATCCCAGCAGGACATCTGGCTTGTAGGTATGGTTATACAGCCTGCGCTATTTGAACCTGGATGCAGCCCAAAGCCTCTGAAAATTGATAGAAATGACGATGGTACTTGTGCTGTCTAAGATTGCTAATATTTGATAGTTTTAAGACAAGTCTACAGTAAACGATACAACAATTTTATTTATTTTTATATGACCAAATTTCACTTTCGTTTGTTGAGAATTGAAAGCAAACTGTATAAGCATGGAAAATTACTTTACCCCTGGCAGTCCACTTCGGGTACTTTGGTGTGGTAATCCCAGTAGCCTCCATCTGGCCTTGGCTTATACAGTTTGTAGGCCGGAGTTGAGCCATGCATCAGAAAAAAAAATTCACCTATTCGGTAATCTCCGTTGGGGAGTCTACCATTGGGCACCTTTTTGACTTTATCTAGTGTTGAACAAATCCATGGTCTGAAATAAGAAATGGTGGGATAATGTTATTAACCGTACTGGTCTACAAGTTGACAGCTGTTATAAGTTGTTGTTTCTATGCTAACGGAGTTATTTTAATATATTTGATCGGCCTTTGACCACAGTCTGTTTCAATTTGAAATATAATTAAAACAAATCAAGGAAATTAATTTCTCAAGCCAGTTCTGGTTTTGAAGTCTGGTTTTATGCATGACAAGAGCAATTATAAAGCAGTCAAACTGTATACCACTTCACTTTCATAATTGGGAAGCAATAACTGAATAGTGTAGTTGATTGACAGGTCAACTATAGCCAGGCGCTTAAATCATGTGCCCACAACTTAATATATGGTCAAATCTTGTTGGGGGCTTGCGATAAGAAAATCTTTCTAATCTGGTGGTTTCTTCTTAATCTTCTTAATCGTTAAAAAATTTTTAATCTGGTGGCCGATTTTCATTGCTCCTTGCCGCTCACGGCGGTACGACTTGCTCGTTGTTCGGGCTGAGGGAGGCTTGAACCCTCTTACCTCCCAAGTGTGAACCTGTGCATGTACACGGTACGTTTGGTAGCTGGGCTCAGTCTATTTGCTTTGGTTGGTTTGCATCTAATTCCGATATTTGATTTATTTTGCAATAATTTATGCAGTTTGCTGGTTTGACACGCAATTATGCGAAATCAAAACAGAATAAACTAAATAGAAGGCATAGTACTCACCCACAAGTCACAGTTTTTGAGACTTGCTCCCATATGCAGGTTGGACTAAAAATAAGAAATATAATTAGTAATGCTCCACTCACGCTGACAGTTCACACTACTTCAGGCTTCGAGGAAAAAAATGGGAATTAGGCTTTTACATCTAACTTGGGAAAGAAAACTATAACAAAACATTATAGCAACTATATATAATTAAAATAATCCAACGGTATATGATCCTGCCCTGCAATGGCATGCTTTATAAACTTGTTAAGAACACGTGTCAAAAATCAAATCGTCTAAACGATTAAATTTACACGAACTTGAAACGCTTCTTTTTGGTAGTAATTTTTGTAGTAGTTCTTTGAATCCCAGCAAGAACCATTTACTAAGTCAAAGCAGAAAAAGTTAAGGACAAAGTTTTCTCATTCACTACGTTACAGCAATTTTCCTACAAAGACTTCGAAACAGAAGCTATCAATGTTAGCCGGTTACACAAATTTTGAATATAATCAAATCATTTATATAAACCTTGTACACGATACATTTTTAACTTATTTTTGAGACGGTGCCTAAAGTTGTTTTCGATTCAATATTATGATTCTTGATTATGATTTTTGATTATGATTTTGATTATGCTTATGATTGTGTTTGCTGCAGCTACAACAAGCGGGACTGGTGACTTTAGTTCCCACATTTACTGGACCACACAACAACTGATCATAGACCACAGATTGCACTAACTTAACACTACGCCTCTAGGAAAATTCTTTGCTGAGGATGTGAGACTAGAAAAACTTTCTGCACATACCCATTAATGGTAGCCCACGTGTTTGTACCAACTATGCCATCAGTTGTCAGGCCTCGAGCTTGACACGCTTGACAGCCATATTTTTGACACGGTTCCTTACTTTAACCACCAAACTTTAACGAAAACCGAGTTAAGCAACCATATAAACCGGAGTTGGAGCAAATTCGGGCTCGACACAAAGTATTACAGTTGCTACACTGCTGCAAACGATGCTGTTGTCGTTTCAATCATACATTAACATAATTTCGAATTCTGTTTTAGTTGTTCCAAAATGATCCAGGGGTGCTTGTACCATGAACATACAATTAACTTATGTAATGTTTCTCAAAATGAATGTTGCTGTCATTAATATGGCAATTTTTAAAAAAAACTTTTAAAACAAAATTCTAAATGTAGCATAGGTCAGAGAGAGCTGGACTATGAGGTAAAACAAGTTACCTATACAGGGACTGAATAGTGAGACGATCAGGTCAGCGGAATGAAATAGCCCCACCATAAAGCTTCTATTTATATCAAAATAACATGACAATTTAAACCGATTTTGTGGGTGTTTAAAACCTGAATTAAAACTTAAAACCATGTCCTGAGGAGTATGGACTCTTTTGTTTTCCAAAAATCGTCAAACAAGTCGTTAAAATTCTGTTCTAAAATGTTATCTATTGGCGTCAAACGTGAGTATTAAACACTTCGGTTAGTTTGTTGTTGTTATTCCCTGCAAACAAGGAAGTTCCGTCAATAGTGACTCATTTTTGTCAAAAGGTTCCAGAATGTATCTGAGCTGTTTTACATGTGAAGGTGGTAATAAACCGGCATTACAAAACACAATGTTCGATGGAGACTGGCTCCAATTTGCAAAACTCCGCAAAACAAGCAAAATGTGTGTTTTTTTTGACTTCCTCGTTCCAAGAATTGTGAAGCAAATAACAAGAACCATTAGGTTTCGTTACAGCTTACGCATACTGCCAGGGCCCAGGACTCATTTGTATGCACTGGACTCCTGCTGCAATGATCCCACTGCGGTTGAAGTTGGAACCTGCTTTAACAGATACTTGTGGACTGTGCGTAAAATAGATCATTCCAAAGCTCAATTTGCGTGCTGCTTTCACCTCTCTTATCGTTCCAATTTTATACGAATTTTACGCTGTTTTAGTCGTTAATCCTGGGAATTTGATGTCAAAACTACAAGTGCAAGAAGGAGGAAACTGTCTTTGATCAAAATCGTAAGCGTTTAAAAATCAATAATAAAAGGCATGTGCGCCTCGAATTGTTAAAGCTGCAACAAGCGATATTCACAAACAATTGGACAAAAAATGAGTCACTATTGACGGATACTGGCGTTCTTGACAGCCCGGTCATTGATTCAACCAGTCTAAAACCTGTCCCAATTGAAACACCTCTTTCTCAGTTCTCACGCTGTGACACTCTGATGTGGTGGCCCCAGTTGACCAACTCATTTTCAAGTCATCCCATTTTATTCAACTCTTCTTCAAATTAGTCAGTTTTTCTGTCGGAGGAGCCAGCTTTAACTTTTCACAAATAGTTGTGGATAATAAGTTGAAATAGATATATTCTTTAAGCATTTAACAGTCTCCAAGAGTTGATCTGGAAAGCATCTGTTGAATCCGAAATGAATCAAGAGGGCTTTTGGTAAATCAAATCTTAGCGTCGAAACCAAACGTTTTTATGTGTGAGAAAATGGCGGTGAAACTTGAAAAGTTTTTTCATGGTTGCCCCATCCTTTAATGTAAGATTAGGCTGCTGAGTTGGTGATGTTTTTAATGCAAAAGCGATTTCGGACCAGGCAACAACTCGTTCAAACTTTAAGGCCGTGGGCTACGAGTCGAACTAAAATTTGCACTAAACCAAACTACGATATGCAGATGGATGTGGCCAAACTATGTGTGTGAGAAAATGAAAGAAATCCACCACGGCATTCGTGCTCCACTTTCCAGCCCGGCCGGCACCTATCATAATTACAGCTACTGTCTTATTTTAGTGCAAAGAAAGATTCTTTCTTTCTTTCTTTCTTTCTTTCTTTCTTTCTTTCTTTCTTTAAAGAAAGAAAGAAAGACAGTTTCTGTCATCATAAATTTGATGGACACATGTCCTGCCAACCCAGCCTACCTAACCTTCTGTCTTACGTAAACTCAATTGCCTTGACCACTAAAGTAGTGTTTAAGATGGCGCAAGCGAAGCGAAAACTAAGATCAAATACCACAACATTGAGGTTCCTTTAAAATTAACCAAGTTGACAACAGCTGTCAAGTCCCTACAGAAGTCTACCAAGGGTCACCGAAGTTTCTTTTCTTATGCAACTTTTCTTTCTTTCTTTCTTTCTTTTTCTTTCTTTCTTTCTTTCTCTTCTTGAAATTTTCTTTTCGTTCCACTAAAATACGACAGTAGCTGTATCCAGAGATGAAACCGGGTCACTATTTACTGACTCCGGTGACCCGGTGACCCGGTCGACCCCTGACCCGGTGACCCGAGTGACCCAGTGACCCGGTATTTTTGAAAATTCAAGTTTAAGCTTGCAAAAAATTAAAAAATACTTTATTGGGGTGCAGTGACTGTTTTTTGCCATTTTGGAAATTTTTCACGACTAAAATATCAAGTTGGGCAAAAGTTTTGCTTTCCTTAAAGTAGTAGCATTGGAACGTGAATATTGTAAGTAAGCCGAAAAATCAAAACGATCTGCATGATAATGTTAGGTAAACTACATAGCTTTTTGAATCAAACAAATTGGAACAAAATACTTTGCCAAAGGCATAACATCATCTAATTCTAATCATAGGGTTTAACATTAGCACTTTTCTGTTTTATCATTATATATTTTAGTAAAATATTTCATTTAGTTGTATGATTGAAGTTTCACTCAGCGGAAATTCTTTGGAAATATTTTTTCGCATGGTTAGGATTCAGAGAATATGAAATAAAATCAATCATATTTGGTTCCCTGAAGATATGTAGCAAGCCATAACAATTGCAAAAAATGCAAATTAAAACTCAGAATCTGTAAACCTTGTTTTGCTGAGATTTTTTTCCTTCTTTCCGAGATTTTAAACCCACAGTCTGACCCCCTAAATGATAGCAGCAGCAATAAATCACTTACAGTAGATGGAGCATGGAGAATTTTAGATATTAAAATAAAGATTTCAGACTCTCAGGGCTCATGTAATAGTTTTCATTTTCTAGTTAAGATTGAACGCAATCATTGTAGTTTCAAACCTAGATCTAAGCCTGACAGAACATTACAAATATTATGAGGACACTACTACAGCGACAAGCATTTAAAAACAAGTTACCCCTAAAAGGGGTGATATTTCGCTCCAGGCAAGTACGATTTAACTGCAGCTACATGTAAGTTTGCTGGTTTTATGACTAGAGTTGTCCTGATATAAAAATTGAAGACCGGACTACCCCCCCAAGCCAGAAAAATTTCCCCTAAGAACATTATAGCGTTTTTGTACAATTTTAGCGCTTACTTCCAACCTTGCATTATTTTCGTAACCCTGAGAAAATGAGTGACTTCAACATTTTATTCAACACTATCAAAGTTTACCCAATTTTCCAGTGGCACACAACCTACCACCTTAGACTAAAAAGGTAGGGGAAGTTGCCCAAATATAGCCAAGTGCCGAATATGGCCAACGTTGACTTTGGATAGTTGTGTACGTTGCTTATCAAGGAGAATTGAACTAAAACTTTCGCAGTAGCGAGATATACTTGTTGCTATTGGAGTGGCCAACTTTCAGCAAAAACTGTCCAGTATTAAATTAAACAAGAATTGTTTTCTAATTTTAGTCAACTTTTTGATTTTCGAACCAGTTACTTTTTATGCGGTCGGAAAGTTACTTTTTCAAGACAAGGATTCTCAATTGCAGATGAGCTTTAACTAACAATTTTTACATCATTTTACAGAAAATTGTTTGTAGATTATTCCTGCAAAATGTAAAAACTTAAAGTTGACCCAGTAAAATTTTGTGTGCAGGAGAACTAATTTAGGTGACATTTTTCAACGATAAAAGTTTTCCCTAATATGGCCAGCCGAAATTTTGTGAGGGCCAAAATATGGTCAATGTAAAATCTAACCTATTTTACATGTAAAAACACGGGTTTTTCAGTCGTAAGATCTGGCTGATTTTTGCTTGAAGTCTTAATGTAAGAGTTTTGGCGAATTGATAAATGAACCTTTGATGTAATTATTCATAAAAAAATTTGTTTTAAAAACTGATGATTTCAGTTTAGTAGTAAACCGTTATTGTACAAATTTTAAGGCTAAAAATAGTTTTATGAAGCATAATATAGTCTCAGAGGTTGGAAACAATGTTTAAAATATTGTTTCGTTTTTGAAAATACCATATTTTAGCGTTTTTACAAAAAATGCTTTGATGTTACCGCTATGATTAAGCGTGTGTCCATATTTGGCACCTCTTGTCCATATTGGGGAACCCGGTGTCCATATTAGGAAACTTTTCTTTTCAGCAAAATCGGCGTCAAAAAATTTTTCGGTTTCCTTGGTCCCGCCTTAGAAAGCGAAAACAATCGAATTTCGCGAAATCTAAAAATTTTGCACATTTGAACTCAGCCTGGTCCAAAACATATCCATACCAAATTTCAGCTCATTTGATCAAGTTTTAATAACTTTGAGTGGTGGAGGGTAATCTTGAAAAGACCCAACTTTTTTCTCGTATCTTTCTGTGCTAAAATCGGATTTGGCTATATTTGGGAAACTTCCCCTATTGTAGGATTCAGCATAGACAAGAGAAGGATCGGACTTTGGTGATGTATCAAAACATCTGGTTTTGCTACATGACACGACCTTTTTCTACTAATGAATCGCTGTTTTCCATAAAGGGATTGGCAAAGGCGATTTGAATAAACGTCGTAAAGCTCGGGGCCAGCGATTGGCAAACCAAGTAAACTATGTACCTGGTTGAAAGCCCTGGTTGTAGTTAGATAGCATGGGCAGTTTACATTTAAACACTCTCCTTAAAACACTCCAGTAGAAACTACTGGAATCACTTTTATGGATGAATAAACAAGATAAATAAAAGCTACAAGACTAATTTTGACAGGAATCAATAGTATTGTAGTTTTCACCAGAGCCTTTTAATATTATGGTTTGTTAACAATTTTCTGTTAAGCCCGGTTCATACTTCGTGTGCTTTGTGCTTTGTGCTTTGTGCTTTAGTGCATTTGTGCTTTGTGCTTTGTGCTTTCCGGTTCATACTTTTTGGAAAAGCACAGTGCTTTGTGCTTTGTGCTTTTCTAATTCATACTTCAAAAATGTGCTTTGTGCTTTGTGCTTTTGTGCTTTCGGGTGTGCTTACGAATGTTGAGCCGAGTTCAACATTTTGAGCTGTGCTTTTGTGCTTTCCAATCAAATTCCAGTATTTTTGGCATTATCCAATAGAAAAGAGAAGGCGGCGATTCGGAAAAGATTGAATACGGTATTAAGGAAGACATAGAAATAAATGATGGAAAAATAGGAAAATTATAAAAAATTAAAATGTAGGCATTTAATTTTAATTTGATTTCAATATGCTATCCTAACTTTGGTAATTTTTATAACCACTTTGGCTCTATTGGCTAACACATATTTTCTAAATTATTTTATGTTGTTGCTTTGGCAGATATGTTGTTTAGAAGTTGATCACTGACAACCTTATAGTTTTTTGAAATTTTTGAAACCTGGTTTTCTATTTAATTTGGGTAGAATTTTCGGCATACTTCTTGTGTTTTCATATGTCAGGTGACTAAATCTCGACTTGTCCTTTGCTGTCCCCACGGTAAGTATGAACGCGTCCTCGTGAGCACAAAGCACAAAGCACAAAGGACAAAGGACAAAAGCACAAAGGACAAAGCACAATGGACAAAGCACAAAGCACATATAGAAAATGACAAAAGCACAAAGCACAAAAGCACAAAAAGTATGAACCGGGCTTTAGTTACAAATCAAGCCAACATATCCGATAGCTGATTCCGCAGATGAATACTGATAGCTTGCCAAACGCTGAAATTCAACATAGCAGACCAAAATAGCTAACAGCATTTAATTCTTAAAGGATTGGCAAACGTCATACTCTGCACGTGAAATCAAGAGCTCAATGGTTCAATAAGCAGGCGTGTTGCTTGGAGGTCGCGTTCAACACCAACCCAGGGCCGGTATTAACAAAGCTACCCATTTTGGCTCCAGCACCGACCCGCGAATAAACCATAACAACTGATAAATGTGGAAATATTTTGTGTGATTTTACAGCAGTGTTAGGAAGAGGTACTTAGCTGCGAGGCAGCCATTTAAGAACTGATGTTACAAATTTAGTCTGACTAATTTGCATAATTTGCACTAAGCAACCTACCACTCTATTTACTTTCCAGACAAAGAGGGAACTGCATAAACTCTGCACAAGGCAAAGAAATGATTATTATTGCCCCCCTCACAAGTTCAACTTTAAAATTA
>JASAND010004879.1:0-39611 GCA_030248195.1 Trissonchulus latispiculum
TGATCTTCTTCCAAAACCTGTTACACAAGTAAAGTGGTAATACTAACGCATCAGACCCCTGGCTTACTGTAGTTTGGAGGTAATTATTAAGCATATTTTCATGAAAAACGCTCTCACCAAATACGCTGTACACAGAATAAAAGGTATAGCGTCTAATGCGATTTTACCTGGTTTCGGACGATTCAGAATCACTCAAAATTTTGTTGGCACTTGTACGTCCTACTCCGATAATTGACGACTGCGAAGAAGAAGCTTCAGAACCGCTAACATCTGCATCTCCACTATTTGTGATAGTATCAGCATCCATTTCCATCTTTTCCGGTTTCTCGGCCATTGAAACAATCACTGCCGCCAATATGTGTATAAAAAATGTGCGCCTAGTGAGAATATAAAACTATAGTACTACTAGTGAAAGGTAACTGACTCTCCTGCGTTGCACTGATTTATCAAGTAATACTATACTAATTCAGGTTATCCAGATTCGTTCAACAGCTGCTAAATATGTAAAACTGCAGGTATCTATAGTTTGTGGCCACGTTTTGGTTTCCGCCCATCTAACTTCCATCCTGATTAGCCACTCGCTCACTTAAGTTTACGGTATATACACTTCTACAGTTTCACCGAAAATTCTGTTTTGTAGCGATTTACAACTAACTGTACCCATCATTCCGAAACATACAGAAACCACGTCTAAACTCGTTTCGCAATGGTACATGAGCTAAAGCACTCGACATTGTATCCGATAATGCAAGGGTCGAATCTCAAATTCAATTTAATTTCTACCCTGTTCTCTAAAACCGAGAAGATTAATACATCTGCCTAGCAACTATATACAAAACTGATCGAAGGGGAAAATCAACAGAACGGCCAATTTTGAGGACGGAATCGACATTTTGGGAAGCGCAACCTATGTTTAGCCTTCCGTGGAAAAAATGCCACATGATCCGTGTTCGTGCTGTCAAAATTTAGGAAATCAACTCTAATAAAATAGCTTGCTGATTCAAGTTTATTCAGCTGTTCATTTGCATAGGCCCACACAACTAACCAGAAACTAATACCGCTTTATTCAGGCATTACTGAACATATTTAATCCCAAATAGTTTATTTTTAATAAATCGCACACTGGACACCAAAACAGACAACCGAACACAAACATGTTCACATATTAGACACTGCCTGTAGCTTTCCTTTCTCGAAGAGTAACAATACTGATCAAACAAACTAATAAAACATGTCATCAATATATGTACAAAGAATATAATGCAAAAAGAAACACATGTTGAGCATACGGCCAAAGAGAGACGTTTTCAATAATGCTAACAACATTGAACTAACAGTTACAGCCTGTACCACACTCAAAAACAAAAAGTTACAACTCACCCACAGCACAGTCTAGCCGGAAAAAACGTGGTACACTATGACCACATATCATTTAGGTTGAGTCAAACATTTTTAATTTATCGACATACTCGGTTTCTCCCCCCTCCCCCATCGTTATATCCGCGAATATATGACACATGCAGGATCTTCTGTCTATGTGTATACATCAACAGTATATAATATAAGAGTGTGACAGCAGGGCTGGCTTTTCCTACAGGGAGGGGGGGGGCAGTTCGGGCCCCAAATTTTCGTCCACCCCCAGACTTGGGTTACCCCCCCAGAATTCGGGCCTCCCCCCCAGTCATCCGAGCAGATTGTGGGTTAAACACATTCGTAACAAGGCATATCGGTTTACACCATTAAGTATAACATGTATACAATTAGAGGTAATTTTTAGCAGCAGTTTAGTGAGCGTTTTTTTATCGTTTTGAAAGTGAGGGGGCGGGCAAGCCAAAGGTTAAATATACCGGTTCCTAGGAAAAGGCCAGCAGGTCAGGTGTTTGTCACCACAGCATTTCTCAGCTCGAGCACATGAAGATATAGAGGAAGTGAGTGAACCTCCGTTTGCACTCCGTACCCATATTAGGAAACAGTCAGAAGAGGCCTACTAACCGTTACCAAGCGTAGCAGTTTCTTCGCTCTAACAACGAGCTGTCCAGCTGTTACTCTTATATTAAGTACTTGGCTCTGTTTACATTCTAATGTGATAAAGGACTATTAGTCTCAACACAGTTAGAAACAAACACTAAAACAAATACGAAGTCGGATTAAGGAATCTAGCCTTATGGACATCATGGCCAAATAATCGTATACAAACCACTGTTTGTATTTACATGGATAAGTTTTCAGAGTACAGTTTTTATGTGTTCCACAAATAGTTTTTATCTATGCGATCTAATAGCATACGTTTGATGAACTTATGATACAGCTCCATTCCCCGGGTACACAGTAACATTTCAATATGTCTCACAGCTACACAATGCAGAGCAAGCTGTAACCTTCTGATTTCACATCGTTTCCCTGCACAGAGTAAAGGAAACTAGAATTTGCATGCACGCAGTACAGCCTTTTACTCCTGCTGAACAATGCATATCTGGTCGACTGTCTTTTATGATCATCGCATCTGGATACTGAATAATGGTTGCATGATTCCTGCTGTCAGGGGTCAAGTAGGACATGTAAGAAGCCTGTTTTCCCTTGAGCAAGCAACACTGTCTGCCATACGTATGCACTGATACACTGTCTTCTGGTGACCAACGGTTTTGTTGTTTGAAATTATTCTTCCAGTAGTAATTGAAGTGTGGAGCAACATCACCGTCTCTAACTGGAGCGAAGGCAATGTCGCTGGTCTCCTCGTGCGAACCACACAAAAGAAGACAACTGTTTCTGCCGTAAACAGACATGTCGAGATGACTAGCGAGACCATCCGTATACGGCAACACAAACTGTAGTAGAAACTCTTTAACACAGTAGACATCAGTAAATAGTTGCTCTGAGCACACGACACCAAGTCGTTGGAAAGTTGTCTCCCTGCTTCGGTCCAGATCAAAGTATTCAGTTTTGCCAAAAAAAGCACTGTGTACTTGAAATAGATCCAGCAGTTTATGCTTAAATCTGGTATAGCAGGCAACAATGGCCGCATAGCCCGTATTGCAAGTTGAGCTCGTCCACAAGAAATACAGTTTTATGGGCCTACAGCTGCTGACGACTTCTGCTACGCATTTCAGTTGTTTGGGCAAATAATAGTAAGCATGTACGAAGTGTACAGCGTCAACAACGTAATACGTAAAGGGATCGTCTCCATTCTTCTTTACATATAACATAACAGCGCCATTCTGAATGGACATTGACAAATCGTTTATATACAGCGCTGCAGCACCAACTTCTGTGAACAGCCGAAAGTGTACATACATCGCTTCGCAATCACAATTTCGTGTCCATTCTTTCCATAGCAGTTCGTCAAATGAGAACCTTTTTTCCCGCATGTCTAAAATCAACAATAGTTCGAAGTTTATGTGTTCATTCGTTGTTAACGACTTCTTTTACAACTGTCGTATAGTCATCGTAGACTTCAAGATTCATAGCATGTGTAATTGTAAGCTGGAAATAACATAAATATGTTTTCGTTTCCTAGACGACCCATGTGGATTTATTTTAGGTTGAAAAAGGACAAACGAGAAGACTAGCGGGAAGGACGTCCCACTACAGGTCGAACAGGAGTGGGGGGCTTTAAACTGACAAAAAAATGCTAAGTATGCAGTTTAAATAACTTGTCTTCCGCACATACAGCTAAAACTGAGCTAAAAAGATGCTCTATAAATAAAGGCCATAACAAGAGAAATTCTATTTCTCAGCAAAAATTTGTACGCAAAATCTTACTGTGAAGCCACAAAATTTTAAAAGTCGTTACCGAACATCATAGAAATTTATCAGTTTCTACGCACCCCACAGTGACTCGGAAGGTTCGAAAAACGTGGGTGGAGACGAGTGCAGGAAAAAGGTGCTCAAATAAATAGGCTAATGCAAGCTCTAAATGTGGGCCCTCCTTCCCCCTCCCCCCAACAAAGTAGACCCTGCCCATTCCTTCCACATGACCTAACGTTTACACATCTTTGTAGTAATTAAACAACACATGATTTGAACAAACAATTGATTCAGTTGCTTATTGTTTGTAAGTTCATGCGCCCTTGGAAACACGCAATGTCCCTGCAGATAATAACTTTGGTTTCTGTAAAACTAATTCTGGTATACCCAAATTTTCATGTGAAAAGAATCGCTTACAATTTAATGAGTTCTTTAAAGTAAAGATAAATTCCGTTTTAGAGTGCATCCTGCGTTAATATAACTTTTTCTAAATACCTTTTCAAATATTACTTTTACTGCGTAAACACTCCTATACCAGGAAACACAAATTATACGTTAATAAACATACAAGTTCATATATAGCTGAACTCTTACGCACTCCGAGTACGTACTCGACACTGCCATGTATACACACATACATACATATATACACACGTATATATGTGTATATGTATATATATTTATATATATATTCTCGGGAGTTACAGAAACAGATAACTATTTTTCACTGTATTACTCCGATCACGAAAAGGGGAATACCGAAAAAAAAGTATTGTGTACCGGCAGCGCAACTACACTGCACTAAACGACAGTGTGAAGTATTTAATTTTACATTTTTTCAGTAACAAGCTTTAATTTTTATGGATCATAGATAATCCTGATCTAACATTTCTCTTTTCTAAGCATGGTAGGTCCAGTAAGAGAGTACGCAATCAGCAAGATAAATTAGAAGAGCGTACAGTGGTTAGATATTATGCAGCGACGGGAACATTATAAAACTACGTTATAGAATCCGTTAGAAAAAATACAGGTTTTACAATACTACGTCAACGAGAACTTAGTATCTGGAAATTGTGATAAAATATTGTTTGTACACGATGAATAAGTTCGTAGTGCCCACTGTTGCACTCTGATGGAACGATGGTATACAAGGCAAAAGTGACTGAAGTTGTAAATAATTACACGCGGGGGATACTATTGTTTGGTACCCTTACCCAATGGCAGCGGCACGAACGAGCTGTTCCTAAAACAAACATGCATAAATTTTAAATTACGGTAACCAGAAATCAAGTACTTGTACTGTCCCAACTACATCTAGATACTAAATCCGTTCTCCAGGAAATTAGTTATTGTTTAGTAACACGTGTACCACTATTTCCGGAGTGTTTTTTTCGCGGAGACCATCCCAACCCACCCCCACCCCCAACCCGGAGAGTGACTGCTTTATAAAATTAAGAAATATCTAGGATTAGGATTTTTTGAACGTGCGTTGGATGTAAACGATCCCTCAAAAAGTAAAGTTTTGAAATAAAAGTTGTATTTTTAAAAACTAGTCCGGCTAAGCCAGACATTTGTAGAATTTCTCCCATTTCTGGGGAAATTTGGACCCTTAAAAACCAGGAAAGAAACACTAATCCTGTGGGTGGCGGTACCGCGAGAAGGCGCCGTTCGTCGCCCTGCAGAACTATCCTGATCTTGACAAGGTATGAATATGCTGTGTAAAAATAAATACCTATTCTTGCTGAATTTTAAAAATGAACTTGTTAAACATCATTGCGTATATTACTCACTGACTAACTGGCTTTTTCCTAGGGAAACATTTCTGGGGGGGGGGCTCGGATTTCTGGGGGGGCTCGGATTTCTGGGGGGGGAGAAAACTTTTTAAAAACATGTCTAAAAATAGCTATTTTTTGGTGCTGAGCTAAAAAATTGACTATTTTCAACTTAAATTTACTTACTTCTTTGTTACTTCTTTGCGTAGATTATAAGTCTTTAACTTTGATTTTAGCTTAAAATAGCTAAAAAATGCTTAAAAATAGGTAAAAAATCCGGCGAAGCCGGAAAAAATCAAAATTTAAACTCAAAACCCTATTTTTCCGGGCACTTCAGGGTGGAGGGCGTTCTGGCGGGGGGGGGGGGGGGAAGATTCGAATCCTTGGGGGGGCGACCCAATTCTGGGGGGGGGGGAAGGGAATTCTCGGGGGGGCCTCCCCTGTAGGAAAAAGCCAGACTAATACAAGAACATTAACAAAATATCTAGTGAGCAATGTACACAACGACACTTCACGACCTAAAATACATGGTCGGAGAACGTCGTTCTTACCACTCAATCGTTCTTTCCTCAGGCCGTTGACTAGCTTCGAAACCCCCACACCCGATCGACCCATGTGCAGTAGTGTAGGTACGGATTCTCTTCGCAGGGACAACTGTTTTCGAGTGCTTATCCAGAGAACTAAACAATTAAGCAATACAATTGTTCAGTGTTCCAATTCTATTGTAATCAGCTTATATACAAAATAAATGGTTTCCACAGACATGGTAACAAACATAGTAGTAACCAAACATGGGCGCACCCAGGTGAGGGGTTTTGGTGGTTAAAACCCCCTCCTTTTGGGTTCGATTTTATGAAAATCCATTCCAAAAGCTGCATTTTTTGTAAAACCTACTCCTTTTCAATATATGTAACCTAATCAAAATCCCCTCCTTTTTACAACCCTGGATACGTCCCTGTAAGTAAGTATCGTCTGAAAATTTCAGCTATTTTCTTGCCAATGTTGCCAGGTTCGAATGGCCATGTTAATGTACAGACTATTCACTTTAAAACGATCTACAACTTTCTTACCAACTCTTAAAATTCCGAAAATTATAGCGTTTCGAAAAATCACCTCTGGATAACAGGGCAAAAGAATACCACCACCTTAAATACAAGTTTGGCACACCGTTGTTCTTACCAATCAGTCCTGTGTTCCTTCGGCTGCTGGCTGGCTTCTATACCCCCACACTCAATGGATCCATGTGCATTTTCTTCGCTGCAGATTCTCTTCACGCCAACTATCCGTTCCGGGTAGTTATCTTGAGGACTAAACATTTTATAAATAAAATTATTGACTCCTCCAGTTCAAAAGTTTTAAACTTATAAAAAATGGTGGTTTCCAGCTGAATATATAAACGACGTTTTTAGCAGGATAAAATGTTTGGTACGGTTGTTTAACGAATACCAGTAGCGCGATAATACTGCTATGACTATTCATGTAAAGGTGAAAATAGCTACAATCTGTGAGTTTAACTAACTTGAGGACACTTTCGTCGTGTATAGGTGAATCTGGAACCACTCCTTCAGTCACGACCTCCTTTTGGCCAGCTCCACTGCTATAAACAACGTCTCGGACTGTGGAACAATTATTTCCCACGAAAATCTGACAGCACATAGATAGGTACAGAAATGAGCGTGGATTTTCCCACTCAATGTGAACTGTCCAGAAATAGCAAAATTTTTATGATTTTCGATTACAGTTTTCTTCGACGGAAATTGTGATAACAAACCGTCTATTTTTTAGAAAAACTAAATTGTTGGCTAATTTTAAGTTTAGTTTTAGCAGCATCTTTTCTAAATTTGGTTATTATAATGTATTTTTAGCTCACTTCACCCCCTCCCGTTTGGACCTCCCCCCCCACACTTTGCCACAAAAAATTTACTGGCCTGGAACATAAACACTACGTCGTACTGATCAAATTTGCGCAAGCGTTTCGGAATTTTGTGCCAGTAATAACTCGAGATCGGCTCCACTTAAGTCCCAGGATGTAAAAGGAAAAATCGCTGGTGCACGTTTATTTAACAAGTACCTATCCCTTATAATATTGCCGTGATTGGGATAAAATGCTTGGTACAGTTGTTTATCGAATACCAACAGCAGATAATACTGCTATGACTATTCATGTAAAAGTGGAAATTGCAACAATCTGTGAGTTTAACTAACTTGAGGACACTTTCGTCGTGTATAGGTGAATCTGGAACCACTCCTTCAGTCACGACCTCCTTTTGGACAGCTCCACCGCTATAAACAACGTCTCAGACTGTGGAACAATTATTTCCCGCGAAAATCTGACAGGACATAGATAGGTACAGCAATAAGCGTGGATTTTCCCACTCAACGTGAAATGGTCAGAAATAGCAAAATTTTTATGATTTTCGCTTACAGTTTTCTTCGACGGAAATTGTGATAAAAAACCGTCTATTTTTTACAAAAACTTATTTGTTCAGTAACTTTAAGTTTAGTTTTAGCAGCATGTTTTCTAAATTTGGTTATTATACTGTATTTTTTAGCTCACTTCACCCCCTCCCGTTTGGACCTCCCCCCCACACTTTGCCACAAAAAATTTACTGGCCTGGTACATAAACACTACGTCGTGTTGATCAAATTTGCGCAACCAATTCATAAATTTTGGCAAAACAAGTAACAATAGCTTATAATATTGCTGTGATTATTCATTGACAGAACACAATAATTAAAACCAATGGCTTGAACTCACTTTGGGGAAATTTCGTCGTGTATAGGTGAATCTGGAACCATTGTTTCAGTCAGAACGTCCTTCGGCCCGGCTCCATCACTAAAAACAGCGTCACAGAGTGTGGAAGAATTGTGTCTCCGAAAAATCTGACACCACATGATATGATGGTCTGGTAGGTATGGTCCTGGATTTTACTGACGGGAGGGGGGGGTGTCCTGTCCCGACTCGACCTCTTCCTCCCATACTCATCTTGACCTGACCAGATACAGGACAAATTTTAGAATTTCCGGGCTAACTTTCTTCGCCGAAAGGTGTTTGTAAAAAAGTGACAACTTTGGTGCAAACACTTAATCGCTGAACACTGTTACGTTTGATTTTTGCTACATAGACACTGCATTGTGCCCGTCTAGTCTGCACAACCAATTAAGAGTGTCCTGACAATATAAATCCAAGGTCGGGTCCACAAAAAATACTGGTAAAAAGATACCTTATTTGTCGTTTTTTATACAAAATATAATTATAAAGTTCCCCTCCCATTTTATAAAATAACCACATTTCCGCTGCCTCCCTGCCTCAATCCTCTTTAAAATACAGCTCACATTATTTGTTTCTTGCCATATTAAAGAGTAAATACTACACTATCACTGACCTATTGCTACTGTGCGACAGCTTACCCAACTTCTAGTTCTTTACTTGTCCGGAACGTTGTACAGCGTCTATACACGTACGCAGCTCTACGTGTACGGAATTTCTTCCCTTCACCAGCTCGTTCTGCTGAGTATTCTTGAGAACTACAACATAACCAAACAGCTTTATACTATTTCCAGTAATGGTTTTAAGTTATTCTTGAGAATCGAGTCGCATAGTATTAGCCATAAACTAACAGATAAAACATGTTGGCGCCGACACACAAATATGCCACCGTCGATTTAAACCTTCAATTTAGCCCTCGCTGCGTACAATTGACATAACAAATTAGCTTTCAGCTATCAGTCTTTCCTTATACATATAATACTGCAATTACACACTACGCCTCGTCAATCAAAGTTAAGCCGTTAATACCGCCCCACTTCATCTTATACTAGAGATACTATGGCGAACGAACATAAACCGATAATAGCAACTTACTTATGCACGATATCTACCTCCACATCAGACTGTCCCATCGCCAATTCATCTGAAAATGATCTCCGTTCACATCCCTGGCTAAAAACATAATTTGAACTAATAATTCAACACAAACATTTTCACAATGTCAAGTACAAACCTAACAATTTACCTTCCAATTAATACATTTATCTACCAAAGATTTACTCTATCAAAAAATGTTCCCACATACATTTTTAAACAGCCACACGTGTGAAACAGGTTTTCGTCAACAAACATTTACAAAAAAATGGCCTAGCAGTAATTATAAGATATTACAGATAAATAGTTAGTGGCGGTTTTGCGGATGATGAGCGCTTTTTGGGATTACAAAAATGAATTCCGAAAAATGCTGATTCTGCAAAAACAACACGCCCATGGGCCACTGTTTGGCATTATAAGATATTGTTAATCACCGCAAAAACACGGCAACGGGAAAACAATTAATACCACCTGTGAATTTCTAATATTAACTATAAATTTTCAATAGACCATTTAGCACTTTACAAATAATTAGCAACATACTCGACATTACTCAAATAGTATTTACCGGTTTAGGCTCATGCTTGGTCTGGCATGGAGTGTGCCAGTTCTGTCGGAATGTCTTGCGAATTGCCGTGGCTATTAGACTCTGCACTTTCGCTGATATATTCCTCATCAGGATCCGGCAGCTCTATATGTTGGTTACAATGTTCAGCAGCCATAGGTACTAATAAAATACACCGTTTTTAGCTAGCAAATTATCAAAGGCACTGTGATGTCAAGAATATTTTTAGGAGTTTTGGGGACGGAGACTTCCCGGTCCCCTCGAAGCCCAGGGACGTGGGACAATAAATTTTCAGTGGCGAGGAGCTTAGGAAAAAACGAACCAAAAATATTTTTTTGCGTATTTTACATGGTGGGACACAAAAAAATCAGAAATGCCAGGATTTAAGATAGAAATGGCTATTTTTACTAAGAAAACATCCGATAGAAATTTGAAACTTTGCCAATTCTGCCAAAAATTCTAGCCTCCAGAATAATCCCGGGGGAGGAGCTGAAATCGTGAAAGGGGACGATTTCGGGGGGGAAAAACAGTTCCCCCCCCCCCCCTGTAAAAGAAACCCTCGTGTCCGTGATAGAAACACACTAGCGGCTGCACATGCGAGCTTAGGAAAACGAACCAAAAATATTCTTTTTTGCGTATTCTACATGGTGGAACACAAAAAAATCAGAAATGCCTGGATTTAAGATAGAAATGGCTATTTTTACTAAGAAAAAATCCGATAGAAATTTGAAACTTTGCCAATTCTACAAAAAATTCGAGCCTCAAAAAAACCCCGGGCCCCGGAGCACAAGTCGTGAACGGCGACGATTTCGGTGGGGGGGGGGCGTCCCCCCCCGTAAAAAACCCTCGTGTCGGTGATAGAAACACACTAGCGACTGCACATGCGTCTAGCTATTTTTAAATTATGGGATTATTAACAAATAAAATGTTGTTTTCACAACAGCAGTAGCCCGCTTAGCTGTTTAGTTTGATGGCATACCCAGCCTCATCTGGAGTCAAGCGTTCTTACCGTTCAGGCTGTAGGACAACTCGCTATTTCAGACCGACAGGATAGTTAACTACTGTACGAAGCTGTGAAATTCACAACGTTTCGCTTTTACAGTCGACTGCTGTTGCACTGCCAATGTGCAAACAGCCCAATGTCAAAAGATATGCTTTCCCATTCAGACTGAGAACAATTGTAAAAAAACGGAATAAGATTACAACTTCACGTTTACTGAGAATAATTAAACAATAAGTAACCATTTTCCACACAAATCGTCCAGTTTTAAACAAATTTACTACGCTGCACATACTGCAAAACTATTTACGTATACATAAAATGCTGTGGAAAAATTAATACACATACACGTGCTGTATGGACACCTTTACATAAGACGTAGAAGGACTTACGGTTGTCTGAAAAAATATGTATCCTTACAATTTTCATATTATATACCGCCCTGCGATAAATAAACATCTGAACCTAATGCTTATTCGCTCAAAAGCCTTTACTAAGCACTACGCTAACTCCACACAAATTTTGGAAACCCTAATTTTTATAGGTTAAGCTCGCAAATATTTTTTGGTATAGCTGTTTTTTGCAAATAAACTCCTCCCCCCGATAGTGGAGTGGGTCGATCAAAAGTGCAGAGCGTACAATCAAAATACAACTGGGAGGGGTTCGGAGACATATAGGATACAAACAATACAGTGCAATACGTCTGCATCCAGCATGTACGGTTACAAACCAGATTTAAACCGCTCAAAAAAAGTTTTGCGGGAAAATAGTCAATTTATAACCAAACATTCCCGACATGAAGAGAAAAGTTTGTCACTTTCGACAAAAAGTTATGAAAATTTGGAAATTTCTGGGCGCCAGAGGATGAATCTCTGTTCTCTGTCAATTCCCGCTAGATAGAATACCCTCAATTTATCGGCCTAACAAATTGCAAGTTCACAATAGCCGAGTCATACAAACGATTGTCATGCTTGTTGCTTGGTTAAAGTGCAAAATGAACCGAGTCATTTCAGTTCTCAACGGAGTCCAGTCTCAGCCCCTGTCCGACAATAGGGGTTTGACGTAAATACTTTTCGTGTAGCAGTTTATTTTACAATATCAAAGATTTTCGCGCCTTAGCATATCTAAGTTTAAAGTTTCTTCTGAAAAAGGTTTCAAGTTCCCTCTCACACATCGCACAAACTTTTTAGCAGTCCTCATTGTTTGGAGAAAATCTAATGTGCACCGTTTCAATGTAAACACATGAAACCACATTAACTTTGTCTAACATACAACATGTACTTCGGCGCAATGTTACAGCTCTTCATACACCATAGACAAATAACAGAACCATATGCGAAGCTACGAACAACTACTGCTGGAAATGAATACCGCTACCGTTCACAACAAAGACATTTCCCTTTTACATTCTTGCGAAGCGACGAAAATGAAGAGGGCAGCCTGGATTTCGTCAGCTGTAACCACAAAGCTAATCTCTCACGGATCACCAATTATTGCATGCTCCAAACTATCTTCTTCACCGACATCACACAGATGCTCAACCGTAGGATCCAATCGACGTATTCTTGGTTAAGCATCTCCAAAGTTCAGAGCGCATCATCCGACAACTCATACTCATGGCCAGCGCTTCTAAAACATAATTATATTAAAAAATTACGACTGTAGTGTACATTTGCTCTTACAATAACAAGTAACAGCCTGTTCAAATGAACAGGAACGACATTAGCGGATTATCAAATTAACAACAGGAACCCCATCAGCATTGGTTTTCGATGTTGAGAGAGCGTTTATCGGTTTATCATCTGTTTGTCGATACACTTTTGTTCAAAAGTAGCGCCGTGACGAAACGTTTTTGACAGAATTATTAATTTAGCTGCTATTGATTTAAATTTTGTCCTTCTCCTCGCACCCCCCCCCAGATGCGCCATCGGCCAACTGGGTTTTCTCTAGCCCAAAAAAGTGGGAGGGGGGAAGTGGTGAGGGGATGCTCCCCAGTTGTGGGGGGGGGGAAAAGGGGCTAAAAAATGCTAAAAATGCGGTATAAATTGCGGTTTTTGTACGTATACTGCTACATCTAAGCTAAAAGTGGGTCAAAAATCAAATTTAGTATCAAAAATGACGATTTTTTAACCAAAAATTTCCGACGGAGCCAAATTTGTTTTAAAATTGTGACCAAAAATCCTTAAAACTTGGCATTCTCCTGGCCACCTTATCGGCAGTGGGGGGGGGGCCAAAAAAGGGGGGACGAGAGGGAGGGGGAAAGGGGTCGAGTGGGGTGGGAACTCAAAAAAGGGGGCCCCCCACCCCCCCTCCCACTAGAAAAACCCAGGCCTGTCAATCGACACATCTGAAGCTGTCTACAGATCTGTGTAGTTATTGTACACGTCCATCTGTCAGTTTTAATGTCAAACGTTCCAGTGTTTTGTAACTGCTAATTTTACAGGGAAATTATATCCGCTTAACTGCATCAAAAATCCACTCCTTACACTTATCCTGTTTGTGCTTCTGGAACATTTCCACAAACACATCCTCTTGATTCCTTTCACCCCATCTAACAGTTTACTGTCAAGCAAACCAAAGTCTCGTAACTGCTGTAATTTTACAGGGAAATTATATCCGCTTAACTGCATCAAAAATCCACTCCTTACCTATAGCCTGTTTGTGCTTCTGGAACATTTCCACAAACACATCCTCCTGATTCCTTTGACCAAATAATGCGTTCATTACACCACCAGACTGTTCGTACAAATCCGGATCAAATTCTGTATAGTGAGCCATAGTAACAAGAAACCTATAAGCAACAAAACTATAAAAAGAGTGTGAATCATTGCACGTACTTTTGTGAGCAGTCTGCTCAAAACACACTGCATCCAACTGCCGCTCCATGTAATAGTCTGACGACGAATCCACAACAGGTTACGAGTAGCCCATCCATATAAACCTTAACTAATCTAGTGGTAGACTGCAACCTGTAAACCCATATTCTACAGTTAGCTATAAAAATCTTTTAAATTAACATATTATTTAAAAATTTTACTAATTATTTACCTATCTTTCATACACTCGTCATTTCGTATGGAAGGAAAAAATTCACCGACAAAGAAGTCGACTGTTGACATAGCAATAAATGTAACAGGGTGGATGATTTTTTTCCACTTGCAACTCTAGAGCGTCATTCGCGTCAGATACACACAAGATGCCGGTATAGCGATACCAGACTGCTGGTGATACGTGAAAGGGTACACAAAGTTTTTTCCAAACACTCACATGCCAAAGCAAACAGAGACAGGTGCTTGTTGTGAAACTATCTGAAATGAGAATATTAGATGGGATAACTATACCTATTCCCCCCCCCCCCACTCAAATACAGAGATCTTGAGGGATAGTTGCTGCCAAATTCTAGGTTTTTTTTTGCGTGGGGGGGGCGGGGTTTTGGGGGAGTGTACTCGAGTAGTGCGACATTTTGTGGGAAAGGGTTCTAAAATTTTCCAAAATTTTTCTTAAAACATGCTGAAAATTGCGCTATTTTTATATCAATCGCCAAAAAAAAAGATTTAGTGCTTAAATAGGCAAAAGTCGACTAAAAATTTCCGACTAAGCCATAAAATTTTTGAAAATTTAGCGTTCTGAGCCATTTTTTCAGGGGAAAAGTTGCTACCAAATGTAGCATCCACATTTTTTCGGGGGGGGAGGAATTTCAGGTGGGGGAAATTTTTGGGGGGGAGGGTGTTTATGGGGCCCCCCCGCACCCCTCCCCACTAGAATAAGCCCTGTAGTTTTGGTGCAGATCCCTGTATCCCAATCGCCCAGGAAGAGCGCGATGCAGTATTCCCTGGCAACAGGCAAGAGGATACAGCTCAACAATTTCTATTGTTGCGTTTTCAGCATTCCTAAACTATGACATCTTCGTTTCAGGAGCGCCCCCCCCTGACCACCCCCCCCCCCCCCACGAGCATCTCCCTCCATACCCGGTCCCACCAATAATTTTTTGCGCTTACCTAGACTGCACATAAACTGCCAAAAAGTTTAGGATTCTTGATGAAAATTATAACTTCTATACCAGGACATTTGTTTTTGATCGAAAGTCGCCTTTTCAGTTCGTACCTCTTGGTGGTTGGAGTGTTATAGGCACATCTGTAGCTGTGGATATGGGGAACAGGCTGTTTATGCAGCAGTTAACCTGGTTGGGCAAGGCCAGCAGGCGGGGGGGGGGGTAGGAAATTCCCACCCCCAAAATAATTGGCTGGCTCCCGGTCAGTCCAGCACCCAGGATTTTGAAAGGGGGGTCCAAGATAACAGGCAACGGGGGTCACAGGGCGCGGAGCCCCGTAAGTTGAAAATTTTTTTATTTTTGCCCGAAAACAGTACATTGGACATTAATTTCTTGCAAAAAGTACATTATCGCGCCGAAGGCAAAAACTTTTAAAAATAGCTGTTTTTACTTACAAAAATAGCAAACATTTCCCATTTTGTCATCCCATAAGGAAGGGGGGGGGGTCTAGACCCCTTGAACCCCCCTGAGTGCAGCCTTGGCTCCCAGAAATTTTTTCCTATGTATAAAAAGTCATTTTTAACAAATTTTTTGCCTCTTTGGCGAGAAATAAGTGTATTGCACCGTTATAAAACGTGCTTAAAAACGAGTACGTATTACTTTATTTGGTGTAGTTTGACTAGCACCTGCATCATTTGGGTGCATGAAACGCATCGCGCCTTAAAAATTAGTGTAATTAGAACGAGTACTCAGTAAAAATTCCGCGGAGTCGGGAGAGGACATGGAAAAATTTGTCAGCTTCGGGGGGGCTCCGCCCGCCAGACCACCAGAAAAAATGTTGCACTCCCCCCACTGAAATTTTTTTTTGGGCTACGCTAGTGTGTTTGGACCACTCCCCCCCCGGTTTTCCTTATTCCTCCCTCCCACTGGTTGGGGAAGGGATCCCCACTTATTTTTTGTTAACATATTTCTGCCTAAAATAAACTCACAACATAGCAACCAAACCAAATTAAGAGATAGTTCGGACTCACAAAACTCTTAATACCTTCTCTTCCATTTCATTAATCGCTGTAATAGTTCCTGTGCCACAAGTGAACGAGATTCCCAAAGAAGCGGCGAGCGCGTTCATCGGTTTCTGGAAAAATTCCAAGAAGGCTGTATTCTTCTCAGAGCCCGGGCCACCTACATTTACGTATGAAATTGCTGCGTATATTCTGTCCCAATCTTTGCTACTTTGCATATTTTCTGAACCGAATAGGCATGCCTGCAAACAAAAGAAAGGTTACCCAAAGAAATGTATTAACTTATACTCCAATTTTCTAGTGAGGGTAGGAGGCACCCCCTCCAATTTTCTGAGCACTCCTCTACCTTCTTCCCCTACTTATTGGGGTTACTGCACCTTCTAGTACCTATGTCTTGTGTAAGCCGTATAGGAAAAGGACATTTTTTAGGGCGTACATTTTTAAAGGTTTTGTAATCGTGGGGTTTATCCCTCCTCACCAGGGAGAGGGAACTGGGGGGGGGGGGTGGATGGGCTTCCGAAAAGGGGGGGGGCCGAGGCAAAGGTTAAATATATGCTCTTTTGTTTTTATTGAAAAATTCTTAGCTTAAAGGTTAAAACGGTAAGAACCGGTGTTTTTAAACCCCAAAATGCGGTTTAAGTCCATAAATTTCTTAAACATTGGATTAAGTTGTCAAAATGTGACCTCAGACCTATTTTTTTTACTCTTTCGGGCAAGCCCCCAATAAGTAGGGGAAGAAGGTAGAGGAGTGCTCAGAAAATTGGAGGGGGTGCCTCCACCCCTCACTAGAAAATTGGAGTATAAGTTAATACATTTCTTTGGGTAACCTTTCTTTGTTTGCAGGCATGCCTATTCGGTTCAGAAATATGCAAAGTAGCAAAGATTGGGACAGAACATACGCAGCAATTTCATACGTAAATGTAGGTGGCCCGGGCACTGGGAAGAATACAGCCTTCTTGGAATTTTTCCAGAAACCGATGAACGCGCTCGCCGCTTCTTTGGGAATCTCGTTCACTTGTGGCACAGGAACTATTACAGCGATTAATGAAATGGAAGAGAAGGTATTAAGAGTTTTGTGAGTCCGAACTATCTCTAATTTGGTTTGGTTGCTATGTTGTGAGTTTATTTTAGGCAGAAATATGTTAACAAAAAATAAGTGGGGGATCCCTTCCCCAACCAGTGGGAGGGAGGAATAAGGAAAACCGGGGGGGGAGTGGTCCAAACACACTAGCGTAGCCCAAAAAAAAATTTCAGTGGGGGGAATGCAACATTTTTTCTGGTGGTCTGGCGGGCGGAGCCCCCCAGAAGCTGACAAATTTTTCCATCTCCTCTCCTGACCTGCGTGGAATTTTTACTGAGTACTCGTTCTAATTACACTAATTTTTAAGGCGCGATGCGTTTCATGCACCCAAATGATGCAGAAGCTAGTCAAACTACACCAAATAAAGTAATACGTACTCGTTTTTAAGCACGTTTTATAACGGTGCAATACACTTATTTCTCGCCAAAGAGGCAAAAAATTTGTTAAAAATGACTTTTTATACATAGGAAAAAATTTCTGGGAGCCAAGGCCGCACCCAGGGGGGGTTCAAGGGGTCTAGACCCCCCCTTTTGGGATGACAAAATAGAAAATTTTTGGTATTTTCATGGCTAAAACAGCTATTTTTAAAAAATTTTCTCGCCTTCGGCGCTATATATATAATATAGTTTTTGCAAGAAATTAATGTCCAATGTACTGTTTTGGGCAAAACTAAAAAATTTTTCAACTTCTGGGGGGCTCCGCCCCCAGACCCCCGTTGCCTTTGATCTTGGACCCCCCCTTTTCAAAATCCTGGGTGCGGGCCTGCTGGGAGCCAACAACATTTGGGGGGTGGGAATTTCCCCTACCCCCCCCCTACGCGCCTGCCCAAACATGCAATAACTGCTGTATAAACAGCCTGTTCCCCATATCCACAGCTACAGATGTGTCTACAACACTTCAAACACCAAGAGTTAGCACAGAAAAGGCGACTTTTGATCAAAAATTGTCCTGGTATAGAAGTTATAATTTTCATCAAGAATCCTAAACTTTTTGGCAGTTTATGTGTAGTCTCGGTAAGCGCAAAAATTATTGGTGGGGCCGGGTTGGAGGGAGATGCTCGTGGGGGGGGGGGGGGTGGTCAGGGGGGGGGGCGCCCCCGAAACGCAGATGTCATAGTTTAGGATTGCTCCAAACGTAACAATAGAAATTGTTGAGCTGTATCCTCTTGCCTGTTGCCAGGGAATACTGCATCGCGCCTTCTGAGCGATTGGCACACAGGGATCTGCACCAAAACTACTGGGCTTATTCTAGTGGGAGGGGTGCGGGGGGGGCCCCATAAACACCCTCCCCCCCAAAAATCTCCCCCCCACCTGAAATTCCTCCCCCCCCGAAAAAAGTGGATGCCCCTTTTGGTAGCAACTTTTCCCCTGAAAAAATAGCTCAGAACGCCAAATTTTCAAAAATTTTATGGCTTAGCCGGAAATTTTTAGTCGATTTTTGCCTATTTAAGCACTAAATCCTTTTTTTTGGCGATTGCTATAAAAATAGCGCAATTTTTAGCATGTTTTTAGAAAAATTTTGGAAAATTTTCGCCCCCTCCCCACAAAATGTCTCGCCCTCGAGCCCCCTCCCCCAAAGAGCCCGCCCCCCCTAAGAAAAAAAAAACCTACAATACGGCCAGAACTAGCCCTCAAGTTCTCTTTATTTGAGTGGGGGGGGGGGAATAGGTATAGTTATCCCATCTAATATTCTCATTTCAGATAGTTTCACAACAAGCACCTGTCTCTGTTTGTTTGGCATGTGAGTGTCTGGAAGAAACTTTGTCTGCCTCACGTATCACCAGCAGTCTGTCATCGCTATACCGGCGTCTGTGTGTATCTGACGCGAATGATGCTCTAAGTTGCAAGTGGAAAAAAATCCGCCACCCTGTTACATTTATTGCTATGTCAACAGTCGACTTCTTTGTCGGTGAATTTTTTCCTTCCATGCGAAATGACGAGTGTATGAAAGATAGGTAAATAATTAGTAAAATTTTTAAATAATATGTTAATTTAAAAGATTTGTATAGCTAACTGTAGAATATGGGTTTGTTGGTTGAGGCTACCACTGGATTAGTTAAGGTTTATATGGATGGGCTACTCGTAACCTGTTGTGGATTCGTCGTCAGACTACGACATGGAGCGGCAGTTGGGTGCAGTGTGTTTTGAGCAGACTGCTCACAAAAATACGGGCAATATTCACACTCTTTTGTAGTTTTGTTATTTATAGGTTTCTTGTTACTATGGCTCACTATACTGAATTTGATCCGGATTTGTACGAACAGTCTGGTGGTGCAATGAACGCATTATTTGGTCAAAGGAATCAAGAGGATGTGTTTGTGGAAATGTTCCAGAAGCACAAACAGGCTATGTAAGGAGTGGATTTTTGATGCAGTTAAGCGGATATAATTTCCCTGTAAAATTAGCAGTTACAAAATTTTGGTTTGTTTGACATTAAAACTGTTAGATGGGGTCAAAGGAATCAAGAGGATGTGTTTGTGGAAATGTTCCAGAAGCACAAACAGGCTATGTAAGGAGTGGATTTTTGATGCAGTTAAGCGGATATAATTTCCCTGTAAAATTAGCAGTTACAAAATTTTGGTTTGTTTGACATTAAAACTGTTAGATGGACGTGTACAATAACTACACAGATCTGTAGACAGCTTCAGATGTGTCGATTGACAGGCCTGGGTTTTTCTTTAGTGGGAGGGGGGGGGGTGGGGGGCCCCACTTTTTGAGTTCCCACCCCACTCGACCCCTTCCCCCCCCCCTCTCGTCCCCCACTTTTTTGGCCCCCCCCACTCACTATAAGGTGGCCAGGAAATGCCAAGTTTTAAGGATTTTTGGTCACAATTTTAAAAAAATTTCTGGCTCCGTCGGAATTTTTTGGTTAAAAATCGTCATTTTTGATACTAAATCTTGATTTTTGAGCACTTTTTAGCTTAGATGTAGCAGTATACGTACAAAACACGCAATTTATACCGCATTTTTAGCATTTTTAGCCCATTTCCCCCCCCCCCCCCCCACAACTGGGGGGCAACCCCTCACCACTTCCCCCCCCCCCCACTTTTTTGGGCTAGAGAAAACCCAGTTGGCCGATGCGCGCAGTCAGGGTGGGGGGGGGGGTGCGAGGGAAAAGGACAAAATTTAAATCAATAGCAGCTAAATTAATAATTCTGTCAAAAACGTTTCGCTCGCGGCGCTACTTTTGAACAAAAGTGTATCGATAAACAGATGATTAAACTGTTAAACGTGCTCTCAATATCGAAAACCAATGCTGATGGGGGTCCTGTTGTTAATTTGATGAATCTGTTAATGCGGTTCCTGTTCATACGAACAGGCTATTACTTGTTATTGTAAGAGCAAATGTATATACATCGTAATTTTTTAATATAATTATGTTTTAGAAGCGCTGGCCATGAGTATGAGTTGTCAGATGATGCGCTCTCAATTTTGGAGATGCTTAACCAAGAATACGTCGATTGGATCCTACGGTTGAGCATCTGTGTGATGTCGGTGAAGAAGATAGTTTGGAGCATGCACACTGGTGATCCGTATGAGATTAGCTTTGTGGTTACAGCTGACGAAATCCAGGCTGCCCTCTTCATTTTCGTCGCTTCGCAAGAATGTAAAAGGGAAATGTCTTTGTTGTGAACGGTAGCGGCATTCATTTTCAGCAGTAGTTGTTCGTAGCTTCGCATATGGTTCTGTTATTTGTCTATGGTGTATGAAGAGCTGTAACATTGCGCCGAAGTACATGTTGTATGTTAGACAAAGTTAATGTGGTTTCATGTGTTTACATTGAAACGGTGCACATTAGATTTTCTCCAAACAATGAGGACTGCTAAAAAGTTTGTGCGATGTGTGAGAGGGAACTTGAAACCTTTTTCAGAAGAAACTTTAAACTTAGATATGCTAAGGCGCGAAAATCTTTGATATTGTAAAATAAACTGCTACACGAAAGGTATTTACGTCAAACCCCTATTGTCGGACAGGGGCTGAGACTGGACTCCGTTGAGAACTGAAATGACTCGGTTCATTTTGCACTTTAACTAAGCAACAAGCATGACAATCGTTTGTATGACTCGGCTATTGTGAACTTGCAATTTGTTAGGCCGATAAATTGAGGGTATTCTATCTAGCGGGAATTGACAGAGAACAGAGATTCATCCTCAGGCGCCCAGAAATTTCCAAATTTTCATAACTTTTTGTCGAAAGTGACAAACTTTTCTCTTCATGTCGGGAATGTTTGGTTATAAATTGACTATTTTCCTGCAAAACTTTTTTTGAGCGGTTTAAATCTGGTTTGTAACCGTACATGCTGGATGCAGACGTATTGCACTGTATTGTTTGTATCCTATATGTCTCCCAACCCTCCCAGTTGTATTTTGATTGTACGCTCTGCACTTTTGATCGACCCACTCACTATCGGGGGGAGGAGTTTATTTGCAAAAAACAGCTATACCAAAAAATATTTGCGAGCTTAACCTATAAAATTAGGGTTTCCAAAATTTGTGTGGAGTTAGCGTAGTGCTTAGCCAAAGGCTTTTGAGCGAATAAGCATTAGGTTCAGATGTTTATTTATCGCAGGGCGGTATATAATATGAAAATTGTAAGGATACATATTTTTTCAGACAACCGTAAGTCCTTCTACGTCTTATGTAAAGGTGTCCATACAGCACGTGTATGTGTATTAATTTTTCCACAGCATTTTATGTATACGTAAATAGTTTTGCAGTATGTGCAGCGTAGTAAATTTGTTTAAAACTGGACGATTTGTGTGGAAAATGGTTACTTATTGTTTAATTATTCTCAGTAAACGTGAAGTTGTAATCTTATTCCGTTTTTTTACAATTGTTCTCAGTCTGAATGGGAAAGCATATCTTTTGACATTGGGCTGTTTGCACATTGGCAGTGCAACAGCAGTCGACTGTAAAAGCGAAACGTTGTGAATTTCACAGCTTCGTACAGTAGTTAACTATCCTGTCGGTCTGAAATAGCGAGTTGTCCTACAGCCTGAACGGTAAGAACGCTTGACTCCAGATGAGGCTGGGTATGCCATCAAACTAAACAGCTAAGCGGGCTACTGCTGTTGTGAAAACAACATTTTATTTGTTAATAATCCCATAATTTAAAAATAGCTAGACGCATGTGCAGTCGCTAGTGTGTTTCTATCACCGACACGAGGGTTTTTTACGGGGGGGGACGCCCCCCCCCTCCGAAATCGTCCCCTTTCACGACTTGTGCTCCTGGCCCCGGGATTTTTTGGAGGCTCGAATTTTTTGTAGAATTGGCAAAGTTTCAAATTTCTATCGGATTTTTTCTTAGTAAAAATAGCCATTTCTATCTTAAATCCAGGCATTTCTGATTTTTTTGTGTTCCACCATGTAGAATACGCAAAAAAGAATATTTTTGGTTCGTTTTCCTAAGCTCGCATGTGCAGCCGCTAGTGTGTTTCTATCACGGACACGAGGGTTTCTTTTACAGGGGGGGGGGGGAACGCCCCCCCCCCGAAATCGTCCCCTTTCACGATTTCTGCTCCTCCCCCCGGGATTTTCTGGAGGCTAGAATTTTTGGCAGAATTGGCAAAGTTTCAAATTTCTATCGGATGTTTTCTTAGTAAAAATAGCCATTTCTATCTTAAATCCTGGCATTTCTGATTTTTTTGTGTCCCACCATGTAAAATACGCAAAAAAATATTTTTGGTTCGTTTTTCCTAAGCTCCTCGCCACTCGAAAATTTATTGTCCCACGTCCCTGGGCCCGGGAGGGGACCGGGAAGTCTCCGTCCCCAAAAACTCCTAAAAATATTCTTGACATCACAGTGCCTTTGATAATTTGCTAGCTAAAAACGGTGTATTTTATTAGTACCTATGGCTGCTGAACATTGTAACCAACATATAGAGCTGCCGGATCCTGATGAGGAATATATCAGCGAAAGTGCAGAGTCTAATAGCCACGGCAATTCGCAAGACATTCCGACAGAACTGGTACACTCCATGCCAGACTCAAGCATGAGCACAAACCGGTAAATACTATTTGAGTAATGTCGAGTATGTTGCTAATTATTTGTAAAGTGTAAATGGTTTATTGAAATTTATAGTTAATATTAGAAATTCACAGGTGGTATTAATTGTTTCCCGTTGCCGTGTTTTGCGGTGATTAACAATATCTTATAATGCCAAACAGTGGCCCATGGGCGTGTTGTTTTTGCAGAATCAGCATTTTTCGGAATTCATTTTTGTAATCCCAAAAAGCGCCCATCCTCCGCAAAACCGGCCACTAACTATTTATCTGTAATATCTTATAATTACTGCTAGGCCATTTTTTTGTAAATGTTTGTTGACGAAAACCTGTTCCACACGTGTGGCTGTTTAAAAATGTATGTGGGAACATTTTTTGATAGAGTCAATCTTTGGTAGATAAATGTATTAATTGGAAGGTAAATTGTTAGGTTTGTACTTGACAATTGTGAAAATGTTTGTGTTGAATTATTAGTTCAAATTATGTTTTTAGCCAGGGATGTGAACGGAGATCATTTTCAGATGAATTGGCGATGGGACAGTCTGATGTGGAGGTAGATGTCGTGCATAAGTAAGTTGCTATTATCGGTTTATGTTCGTTCGCCATAGTATCTCTAGTATAAGATGAAGTGGGGCGGGTATTAACGGCTTAACTTTGATTGACGAGGCGTAGTGTGTAATTGCAGTATTATATGTTAAGGGAAAGACTGATAGCTGAAAGCTAATTTGTTATGTCAATTGTACGCAGCGAGGGCTAAATTGAAGGTTTAAATCGACGGTGGCATATTTGTGTGTCGGCGCCAACATGTTTTATCTGTTAGTTTATGGCTAATACTATGCGACTCGATTCTCAAGAATAACTTAAAACCATTACTGGAAATAGTATAAAGCTGTTTGGTTATGTTGTAGTTCTCAAGAATACTCAGCAGAACGAGCTGGTGAAGGGAAGAAATTCCGTACACGTAGAGCTGCGTACGTGTATAGACGCTGTACAACGTTCCGGACAAGTAAAGAACTAGAAGTTGGGTAAGCTGTCGCACAGTAGCAATAGGTCAGTGATAGTGTAGTATTTACTCTTTAATATGGCAAGAAACAAATAATGTGAGCTGTATTTTAAAGAGGATTGAGGCAGGGAGGCAGTGGAAATGTGGTTATTTTATAAAATGGGAGGGGAACTTTATAATTATATTTTGTATAAAAAACGACAAATAAGGTATCTTTTTACCAGTATTTTTTGTGGACCCGACCTTGGATTTATATTGTCAGGACACTCTTAATTGGTTGTGCAGACTAGACGGGCACAATGCAGTGTCTATGTAGCAAAAATCAAACGTAACAGTGTTCAGCGATTAAGTGTTTGCACCAAAGTTGTCACTTTTTTACAAACACCTTTCGGCGAAGAAAGTTAGCCCGGAAATTCTAAAATTTGTCCTGTATCTGGTCAGGTCAAGATGAGTATGGGAGGAAGAGGTCGAGTCGGGACAGGACACCCCCCCTCCCGTCAGTAAAATCCAGGACCATACCTACCAGACCATCATATCATGTGGTGTCAGATTTTTCGGAGACACAATTCTTCCACACTCTGTGACGCTGTTTTTAGTGATGGAGCCGGGCCGAAGGACGTTCTGACTGAAACAATGGTTCCAGATTCACCTATACACGACGAAATTTCCCCAAAGTGAGTTCAAGCCATTGGTTTTAATTATTGTGTTCTGTCAATGAATAATCACAGCAATATTATAAGCTATTGTTACTTGTTTTGCCAAAATTTATGAATTGGTTGCGCAAATTTGATCAACACGACGTAGTGTTTATGTACCAAGCAGTAAATTTTTTGTGGCAAAGTGTGGGGGGAGGTCCAAACGGGAGGGGGTGAAGTGAGCTAAAAAATACAGTATAATAACCAAATTTGAAAAACATATTTCCAAAACTAAACTTAAAGTTACTGAACAAATAAGTTTTTGTAAAAAATAGACGGTTTTTTATCACAATTTCCGTCGAAGAACACTGTAAGCGAAAATCATAAAAATTTTGCTATTTCTGACCATTTCACGTTGAGTAGGAAAAATCCACGCTTATTGCTGTACCTATCTATGTCCTGTCAGATTTTCGCGGGAAATAATTGCTCCACAGTCTGAGACGTTGTTTATAGCGGAGCTGTCCAAAAGGAGGTCGTGGCATCAGCGAGGTGTTCCATATTCACCTATACACGACGAAAGTGTCCTCAAGTTAGTTAAACTCACAGATTGTTGCAATTTCCACTTTTACATGAATAGTCATATGACATTCTTATTACGGTATTTGATAAACAACTGTACCAAGCATTTTATCCCAATCACAAGTAATATTATAAGGGATAGGCACTTGTTAACAAACGTGCACCAGCGATTTTTCCTTCTGCATCCTGGGACTTAAGAGAGCTGATCTCGAGTTATTACTGGCACAAAATTCCGAAACGCTTGCGCAAATTTGATCAGTACGACGTAGTGTTTATGTTCCAGGCCAGTAAATTTTTTGTGGCTAAGTGTGGGGGGGGAGGTCCAAACGGGAGGGGGTGCTTTGATCTTAAAAATACATTATAATAACCAAATTTAGAAAAGATGCTGCTAAAACTAAACTTAAAATTAGCCAACAATTTAGTTTTTTTCTAAAAAATAGACTGTTTGTTATCACAATTTCCGTCGAAGAAAACTGTAATCGAAAATCATAAAATTTTGCTATTTCTGGACAGTTCACATTGAGTGGGAAAATCCACGCTCGAATTTCTGTACCTATCTATGTGCTGTCAGATTTTCGGAAATAAATTGTTCCACAGTCCGAGACGTTGTTTATAGCAGTGGAGCTGGCCAAAAGGAGGTCGTGACTGAAGGAGTGGTTCCAGATCTACCTATACACGACGAAAGTGTCCTCAAGTTAGTTAAACTCACAGATTGTAGCTATTTTCACCTTTACATGAATAGTCATAGCAGTATTATCGCGCTACCGGTATTCGTTGCTAAACAACCGTACCAAACATTTTATCCCGCTAAAAACGTCGTTTATATATTCAGCTGGAAAACCACCATTTTTTATAAGTTTAAAACTTTTGAACTGGAGGAGTCAATAATTTTATTTATAAAATGTTTAGTCCTCAAGATAACTACCCGGAACGGATAGTTGGCGTGAAGAGAATCTGCAGCGAAGAAAATGCACATGGATCCATTGAGTGTGGGGTATAGAAGCCAGCCAGCAGCCGAAGGAACACAGGACTGATTGGTAAGAACAACGGTGTGCCAAACTTGTATTTAAGGTGGTGGTATTCTTTTGCCCTGTTATCCAGAGGTGATTTTTCGAAACGCTATAATTTTCGGAATTTTAAGAGTTGGTAAGAAAGTTGTAGATCGTTTTAAAGTGAATAGTCTGTACATTAACATGGCCATTCGAACCTGGCAACATTGGCAAGAAAGTAGCTGAAATTTTCAGACGATACTTACTTACAGGGACGTATCCAGGGTTGTAAAAAGGAGGGATTTTGATTAGGTTACATATATTGAAAAAGGAGTAGGTTTTACAAAAAATGCAGCTTTGGAATGGATTTTCATAAAATCGAACCCAAAAGGAGGGGTTTTAACCACCAAAACCCCTCACCTGGGTGCGCCCATGTTTGGTTACTACTATGTTTGTTACCATGTCTGTGGAAACCATTTATTTTGTATATAAGCTGATTACAATAGAATTGGAACACTGAACAATTGTATTGCTTAATTGTTTAGTTCTCTGGATAAGCACTCGAAAACAGTTGTCCCTGCGAAGAGAATCCGTACCTACACTACTGCACATGGGTCGATCGGGTGTGGGGGTTTCGAAGCTAGTCAACGGCCTGAGGAAAGAACGATTGAGTGGTAAGAACGACGTTCTCCGACCATGTATTTTAGGTCGTGAAGTGTCGTTGTGTACATTGCTCACTAGATATTTTGTTAATGTTCTTGTATTAGTCTGGTTTTTTCCTACAGGGGAGGCCCCCCCGAGAATTCCCTTCCCCCCCCCCCCAGAATTGGGGCGCCCCCCCCCAGGATTCGAAACGCCCCCCCCCCCCCCCCCGCCAGAACGCCCTCCACCCTGAAGTGCCCGGAAAAATAGGGTTTTGAGTTTAAATTTTGATTTTTTCCGGCTTCGCCGGATTTTTTACCTATTTTTAAGCATTTTTTAGCTATTTTAAGCTAAAATCAAAGTTAAAGACTTATAATCTACGCAAAGAAGTAACAAAGAAGTAAGTAAATTTAAGTTGAAAATAGTCAATTTTTTAGCTCTGCACCAAAAAATAGCTATTTTTAGACATGTTTTTTAAAAGTTTTCCCCCCCCAGAAATCCGAGCCCCCCCAGAAATCCGAGCCCCCCCCCAGAAATGTTTCCCTAGGAAAAAGCCAGTTAGTCAGTGAGTAATATACGCAATGATGTTTAACAAGTTCATTTTTAAAATTCAGCAAGAATAGGTATTTATTTTTACAGCATATTCATACCTTGTCAAGATCAGGATAGTTCTGCAGGGCGACGAACGGCGCCTTCTCGCGGTACCGCCACCCACAGGATTAGTGTTTCTTTCCTGGTTTTTAAGGGTCCAAATTTCCCCAGAAATGGGAGAAATTCTACAAATGTCTGGCTTAGCCGGACTAGTTTTTAAAAATACAACTTTTATTTCAAAACTTTACTTTTTGAGGGATCGTTTACATCCAACGCACGTTCAAAAAATCCTAATCCTAGATATTTCTTAATTTTATAAAGCAGTCACTCTCCGGGTTGGGGGTGGGGGTGGGTGGGTATGGTCTCCGCGAAAAAAACACTCCGGAAATAGTGGTACACGTGTTACTAAACAATAACTAATTTCCTGGAGAACGGATTTAGTATCTAGATGTAGTTGGGACAGTACAAGTACTTGATTTCTGGTTACCGTAATTTAAAATTTATGCATGTTTGTTTTAGGAACAGCTCGTTCGTGCCGCTGCCATTGGGTAAGGGTACCAAACAATAGTATCCCCCGCGTGTAATTATTTACAACTTCAGTCACTTTTGCCTTGTATACCATCGTTCCATCAGAGTGCAACAGTGGGCACTACGAACTTATTCATCGTGTACAAACAATATTTTATCACAATTTCCAGATACTAAGTTCTCGTTGACGTAGTATTGTAAAACCTGTATTTTTTCTAACGGATTCTATAACGTAGTTTTATAATGTTCCCGTCGCTGCATAATATCTAACCACTGTACGCTCTTCTAATTTATCTTGCTGATTGCGTACTCTCTTACTGGACCTACCATGCTTAGAAAAGAGAAATGTTAGATCAGGATTATCTATGATCCATAAAAATTAAAGCTTGTTACTGAAAAAATGTAAAATTAAATACTTCACACTGTCGTTTAGTGCAGTGTAGTTGCGCTGCCGGTACACAATACTTTTTTTTCGGTATTCCCCTTTTCGTGATCGGAGTAATACAGTGAAAAATAGTTATCTGTTTCTGTAACTCCCGAGAATATATATAAATATATATACATATACACATATATACGTGTGTATATATGTATGTATGTGTGTATACATGGCAGTGTCCAGTACGTACTCGGAGTGCGTAAGAGTTCAGCTATATATGAACTTGTATGTTTATTAACGTATAATTTGTGTTTCCTGGTATAGGAGTGTTTACGCAGTAAAAGTAATATTTGAAAAGGTATTTAGAAAAAGTTATATTAGCGCAGGATGCACTCTAAAACGGAATTTATCTTTACTTTAAAGAACTCATTAAATTGTAAGCGATTCTTTTCACATGAAAATTTGGGTATACCAGAATTAGTTTTACAGAAACCAAAGTTATTATCTGCAGGGACATTGCGTGTTTCCAAGGGCGCATGAACTTACAAACAATAAGCAACTGAATCAATTGTTTGTTCAAATCATGTGTTGTTTAATTACTACAAAGATGTGTAAACGTTAGGTCATGTGGAAGGAATGGGCAGGGTCTACTTTGTTGGGGGGAGGGGGAAGGAGGGCCCGCATTTAGAGCTTGCATTAGCCTATTATTTGAGCACCTTTTTCCTGCACTCGTCTCCACCCACGTTTTTTCGAACCTTCCGAGTCACTGTAAGGTGCGTAAAAACTGATAAATTTCTATGATGTTCGGTAACGACTTTTAAAATTTTGTGGCTTCACAGTAAGATTTTGCGTACAAATTTTTGCTGAGAAATAGAATTTCTCTTGTTATGGCCTTTATTTATAGAGCATCTTTTAGCTCAGTTTTAGCTGTATGTGCGGAAGACAAGTTATTTAAACTGCATACTTAGCATTTTTTGTCAGTTTAAAGCCCCCCACTGTTCGACCTGTAGTGGGACGTCCTTCCCGCTAGTCTTCTCGTTTGTCCTTTTTCAACCTAAAATAAATCCACATGGGTCGTCTAGGAAACGAAAACATATTTATGTTATTTCCAGCTTACAATTACACATGCTATGAATCTTGAAGTCTACGATGACTATACGACAGTTGTAAAAGAAGTCGTTAACAACGAATGAACACATAAACTTCGAACTATTGTTGATTTTAGACATGCGGGAAAAAAGGTTCTCATTTGACGAACTGCTATGGAAAGAATGGACACGAAATTGTGATTGCGAAGCGATGTATGTACACTTTCGGCTGTTCACAGAAGTTGGTGCTGCAGCGCTGTATATAAACGATTTGTCAATGTCCATTCAGAATGGCGCTGTTATGTTATATGTAAAGAAGAATGGAGACGATCCCTTTACGTATTACGTTGTTGACGCTGTACACTTCGTACATGCTTACTATTATTTGCCCAAACAACTGAAATGCGTAGCAGAAGTCGTCAGCAGCTGTAGGCCCATAAAACTGTATTTCTTGTGGACGAGCTCAACTTGCAATACGGGCTATGCGGCCATTGTTGCCTGCTATACCAGATTTAAGCATAAACTGCTGGATCTATTTCAAGTACACAGTGCTTTTTTTGGCAAAACTGAATACTTTGATCTGGACCGAAGCAGGGAGACAACTTTCCAACGACTTGGTGTCGTGTGCTCGGAGCGGCTATTTACTGATGTCTACAGTGTTAAAGAGTTTCTACTACAGTTTGTGTTGCCGTATACGGATGGTCTCGCTAGTCATCTCGACATGTCTGTTTACGACAGAAACAGTTGTCTTCTTTTGTGTGGTTCACACGACGAGACCAGCGACGTTGCCTTCGCTCCAGTTAGAGACGGTGATGTTGCTCCACACTTCAATTACTACTGGAAGAATAATTTCAAACAACAAAACCGTTGGTCACCAGAAGACAGTGTATCAGTGCATACGTATGGCGGACAGTGTTGCTTGCGCAAGGGAAAACAGGCTTCTTACATGTCCTACTTGACCCCTGACAGCAGGAATCATGCAACCATTATTCAGTATCCAGATGCGATGATCATAAAAGACAGTCGACCAGATATGCATTGTTCAGCAGGAGTAAAAGGCTGTACTGCGTGCATGCAAATTTTAGTTCCTTGCCTCTGTGCAGGGAAACGATGTGAAATCGAGAAGGTTGCAGCTTGCTCTGCGCCATTGTGTGTAGCTGTGAGACATATTGAAATGTTACTGTGTACCCGGGGAATGGAGCTGTATCATAAGTTCACGCCTCAAACGTATGCTATTAGATCGCGCGAATTTACTTATTGTAACACTATTTGTGGAACACATAAAAACTGTCCTCCACTTATCCATGTAAATACAAACAGTGGTTTGTATACAGTTGTTTGTGCAGTATGTAAGGCTGAATTCCTTAATCCGACTTCGTATTTGTTTTAGTGTTTGTTTCTAACTGTGTTGAGACTAATAGTCCCCTTTATCACGGTAGAATGTAAACAGAGCCAAAAGTACATAATATAAGAGTAACAGCTGGACAGCTCGTTGTTAGAGCGAAAAACTGCTACGCTTGGTAACGGTTAGTAGGCCTCTTCTGACTGTTTCCTAATATGGGTACGGAGTGCAAACGGAGGTTCACTCACTTCCTCTATATCTTCATGTGCTCGAGCTGAGAAATGCTGTGGTGACAAACACCTGACCTGCTGGCCTTTTTCCTAGGAACCGGTATATTTAACCTTTGGCTTGCCCGCCCCCTCACTTTCAAAACGATAAAAAAACGCTCACTAAACTGCTGCTAAAAATTACCTCTAATTGTATACATGTTATACTTAATGGTGTAAACTTCGATATGCCTAGTTTACGAATGTGTTTTTAACCCGTTACAATCTGCTCGGATGACTGGGGGGGGGAGGCCCGAATTCTGGGGGGGGGTAACCCAAGTCTGGGGGTGGACGAAAATTTGGGGGTGGCCCGAACCGCCCCCCCTCCCCCCTCCCTGTAGGAAAAGCCAGCCCTGCTGTCACACTCTTATATTATATACTGTTGATGGTATACCCAGTTGACAGAAGATAACTTGCATGTGTCATATATTCGCGGATATAACGATGGGGGAGGGGGGGAGAAACCGAGTATGTCGATAAATTAAAAAATGTTTGACTCAACCCAACTGATATGCTCAGTGTACCACGTTTTCTTTCCGGCTGGACTGTGCTGTGGTGAGTTGTAACTTTTTGTTTTTGAGTGTGGTACAGGCTGTAACTGTTAGTTCAATGTTGTTAGCATTATTGAAAACGTCTCTCTTTGGCCGTATGCTCAACATGTGGTTTCTTTTTGCATTATATTCTTGTACATATATTGATGACATGTTTTATTAGTTTGTTTGATCAGTATTGTTACTCTTCGAGAAAGGAAAGCTACAGGCAGTGTCTAATATGTGAACATGTTTGTGTTCGGTTGTCTGTTTTGGTGTCCTCAGTGTGCGATTTATTAAAAATAAACTATTTGGGATTAAATATGTTCAGTAATGCCTGAATAAAGCGGTATTAGTTTCTGGTTAGTTGTGTGGGCCTATGCGTAAATGAACAGCTGAATAAACTTGAATCAGCAAGCTATTTTATTAGAGTTGATTTCCTCAAATTTTGACAGCACGAACACGGATCATGTGGCATTTTTTCCACGGAAGGCTAAACATAGGTTGCGCTTCCCAAAATGTCGATTCCGTCCTCAAAATTGGCCGTTCTGTTGATTTTCCCCTTCGATCAGTTTTGTATATAGTTGCTAGGCAGATGTATTAATCTTCTCGGTTTTAGAGAACAGGGTAGAAATTAAATTGGAATTTGAGATTCGACCCTTGCATTATCGGATACAATGTCGAGTGCTTTAGCCTGTACCATTGCGAAACGAGTTTAGACGTGGTTTCTGTATGTTTCGGAATGATGGGTACAGTTAGTTGTAAATCGCTACAAAACAGAATTTTCGGTGAAACTGTAGAAGTGTATATACCGTAAACTTAAGTGAGCGCGAGTGGTTAATCAGATGGAAGTTAGATGGGCGGAAACCAAAACGTGGCCACAAACTATAGATACCTGCAGTTTTACATATTTAGCAGCTGTTGAACGAATCTGGATAACCTGAATTAGTATAGTATTACTTGATAAATCAGTGCAACGCAGGAGAGTCAGTTACCTTTCACTAGTAGTACTATAGTTTTATATTCTCACTAGGCGCACATTTTTTATACACATATTGGCGGCAGTGATTGTTTCAATGGCCGAGAAACCGGAAAAGATGGAAATGGATGCTGATACTATCACAAATAGTGGAGATGCAGATGTTAGCGGTTCTGAAGCTTCTTCTTCGCAGTCGTCAATTATCGGAGTAGGACGTACAAGTGCCAACAAAATTTTGAGTGATTCTGAATCGTCCGAAACCAGGTAAAATCGCATTAGACGCTATACCTTTTATTCTGTGTACAGCGTATTTGGTGAGAGCGTTTTTCATGAAAATATGCTTAATAATTACCTCCAAACTACAGTAAGCCAGGGGTCTGATGCGTTAGTATTACCACTTTACTTGTGTAACAGGTTTTGGAAGAAGATCATTGCCAGTACGACAAAAATTTGAGTAAAAAATGACTATTTTTTCGTTTGTTTTTTAGGCAAACGTAAGTGGGGGAGGGAGTCCCCCACTACTGTTTAAATTCAAATGCGATTTTAACATTTTGGTTATAAATATTCAAATAGATAAGTGTTTTGGTATACAATTTATTCAATGTGGGTTGGAATGAGATTTGCGGGTGGGGGATTTTAATGAAGGGACGCTTCCTATTGAGGAGGGTGGACTGGGCGAATGAAAAAAATCCCTCCTACGCCTACTGATAAGAGACCACCAAAGTAATTGGGGAAAGGTAGGCTTATTGGATTATTCACCGTATAACCGGAAATTAGTTTCGTTAAGCTATAGTATTCCGTAATTTATAATTTGTTGTAGCACCATTCTCCTCGACACAGATGAAGAAAGTGAAACTGATACAGACGAAGACAACGGAAAATCAGGCACTAAGTATATTAAATCGTGGTGGGCCCCCCCATTGCGTCTGTTGTGACTATGGGCACAGCTCGTAGTTTATAAAATCCTTTGCTGCAGTTTTTTGTATTTATATAAAAACAACGTGGAAGTAACGACTGCAAATTAGCGTCGAGCGGTGTATTAATTAGGGAGTAGGTTCCTAGTATAAAAATTTGTATGCTCCCCAACGTTTCACAGTCGGAGTGCAATACGAGCGTAAATGGAGAAAACGGTATACCGGGAGAGTGTTACGCCGTATTTCGTTTAGCTTACTGTTAAATATTTCATGGACAGCATTATTAAAAGATTCAGTCGATGCCACTTTAGCGAAAGGGGGTTCAGGGTATACCGAGTCTAGTTTAACTCGTTAGTATTTTTTCGAAACTTCGGTTTCAAAATGTTTAAAGGACGGTAGAGCCTTTGTTCTCCCTAGACGTTCTCTAACATTTTGTGTGTCGTGCGCATTTGTGTAGTATAGTAATGTTGTTATGCAACTTAATTTTGTACTTTTGTTCCAGGCGAAAATTCTATGAAAATGTGAGAATGGCGGCGAGAGAATTTATTCATTTTCAAGCAGCTGTACAGAATCCATTGGTTCCCAAGTTAGTAGTTAATATAAAAGTTTGTTAACTCTGTGTTTCTGTAGTATATGATGGTTGCGCGACAGTATGGAGTAGTTATGTCCGCCACCATCTCTAATGTGAAAGTAGCTAAAAGAACTACTTTTTCCCGAAACCGGGAGAACTAGATGGAGCCCCTGTCCCTGAAAGAGGTGTTTGTAGGCATAATGTTCATGCGTAAGCAGAGTCTCTGTCCGAAATACCAAAATTGGCACAAATGTAAAAGCTTAGGGTTGAAATTATTACTTCCCGTGTGACCGTACACTGAGAAAATCCTTTGGTGTGATGGTTTAGGTGTCCTGGTGGTTTGAGAAAAAAGGATAGGGTCCAGGAAGATGGAAAATATGGCCCTGTACACATTTATAAAGTGGAACACCCGGATGACAATAAGTAATTGCAACAAAATCGAATGTTTGCATATTTAGTATCATGATAGCTTTTGCTTGTTTGTTAAAAAAACATGTTGGAAACTGTTAAGTATAACAATCCTAAGCTGTACATTTCTAATTATATATGCATTTAGAAATAGGTATTTAACTTGCGCATTCTTACATGTATACAAACATGTCTACAAAAACGCCGGAACGATATTGCAGGTTTAATAGTAAAGCTTTTGTTACTTTTCAACTTGTCGGGTCGAAGGAGAGGGCTAGAGTCTTGGACGGCGACATAACCACGGCCTCGGGGAGAAGTACACTTTGTGATCCTTAAAGATTAATGAAAGCATTGAGTTATTAGGAAATTAAAATTTGTTATATAACTGTTTTAAGGATGAAAACTAGCAAAATCATGGGTTCCGATAATGTGGGTGATTCGAAGAGCCTGGTGTCAGATGTTTCAAAATGTATTCCTGCTCCATTCTCGAAAGACTCTAGGTATGAATAGGATTATCAAACTTGTTGCAAATGTTTAGTGGTAAATCGACAATTAGTTCTGGATAGAAATAACAGAAGGGATTTCTATTGACCCTTATGGAAATAAACGAAAATACCGTGCAGCATCCAGCGCTTCGAAATCAGTCCTCGTCTAATATGTTGTAGCACAGTGGCGTGTTCTTCTGTAACTGTTTAGGTAAATAATAATTGTAGCATTGTGCGGAAAATTGTAACAAATATGTTTTTCGTGATCGAACATTGTAAAGATAATTATTAGCGTATCTGTTTGCATGTTCTTTTCTCATATCTGTATGCTCTATGGAGTATTATTTACTGCAAGGACAGGGGCGCACAGCTCCAACCCAAGTTGATCTTCTCTCCGGAAAACGCCTTCCCACCCTTCTGAGATCGCCCCCCCCGAGATTTCAGTTTATCCTCCGGGCAGTTTTGGAGGCCGAAACTTTTTCCGAAAATAGGCAAACTTTCATTTTTTGTAGAAATAGCTATTTTTAGCTCTGATCTTGGTATTTTGGAAACTTTTCGCGTTTCGCCATACAAAAAGGGCTAAAAATGCCATTTTTTTCGATAATATTTAAAAGTTATACCTGTTTCCCAAAATTTTCCCCTCACCTCCAGCCCTAGGCCCACACCCTTCGAAAAACCTAAAACAACCCTTTTCTATGTGTTGGGTTGAACATTTCCACCCATATATTACTTTTCATTTAGCTGCGCGGGAACCAGTACTCATACCAAAGTCTGTAATGAGTTGGTTGACACTAAGAATGATGAAACTCTATCAAAAGATGAGATTGGGGCAACTGCAGAAGGAGTCGATTTTATTCCAATGGAAGTGTAAGTTTTCTATGCGATCCGTTTATATATTTTTGTCAAGTTGCCAAAGTTTTTATCGTTTAATTGCCCTTCCATAAATTGTCCTACTCTAGGTATCGGTCCTCCTTGCTGTATGTATATGATCGTCCTCCTCCTGAATTAGCTAACCAGTTCCCTGAGTTTCTATTACCACATTTATCAAGGTATTTTTACAGCCCCTGAAATTTACCTGCCCCCCCCCCCGAAAATGCTTCCTCCCCGTGAAATCACTCCCCCTGGATTTTGGTTTTTCCCCTTAACGAAGTCTACACATTTTTTCGAAAACGTTCAACTTTTCAAAACTTTTCCGTCTCCGTCGGAGATTTTTACTTAGATATTGCTATTTTTGCTTTAATTCCTGACATTTTTGAGGGTTTTTTTGCGTTTCTACGTGTAAAATACGCCAAAGAATAGTTATTTTTGGCTCATGTTTAGCAACCCCCCCCCCTCCGGGCCCACGAACCCCCCCCCCCAAAAAAAAACCCGTAAAAAACACCCTGTTTATAGATTGCAGGAACACGAGAGATCCACTCAATTTAACGGTGTAGAGTATTTAACTATAGTTTGCTGCAACAAAAAGTTTAGCTTAAAAGACAAACAGCATATGTGAAAATCTGAAACTTTGTTTTCGTTTTTTTTACTGTGCCATCTGGATTACACGAGTAAGTAAGGCACATCATTTCATTTGAAAGAATTTTAATATCAACCCTTAAGGTTCTGTTTTTCTATTACAATAAGATTTTCAATTTTAGCAAGTTGGTGGGACATAGTGTAATTGATCCTTTAAACTCTCAGCTTACTAGCGGTACGATACGTAGACAACACGCAATTTCATTAGTAATTTTGAATTTCTTGTCCATATTATTTACGGATTCTTTGTAAGTGTATCTCCTCACAAATGTTGTTTCCAGATACACAAAGTCGGTTACCCAAAACCGAGAAGAGTAAGTTTGTAGTTCTAACTTGGTTGAAGCTTCTATGTTAGTTGTACTCCCTCCATTTAGAATCATTGGTGATTCACAGTTGTATTTTATTTTTAAATAGGGAGGAAGAATGTGTACAGGAAGAAATAAAACATTCGGAACCTGGAGCTGACAGTATTCCAATGGAAAAGTATGTAACTATTTACTGTCGCGACCAGTGTTTGGTGTAGACTAAAAGTTGGCGTACTTGAATGTTTATAAAAGCAGATGTTTGGAAACTTTATTTTACAAGCTAGAACTTGTCAGATTTACATTTTTTTTGCGGGGGGGGGGAGGGATGACGGGCTTATTTATAGGCCAAAATTTATGGGGGGGGGGCCTCGAAGATGTCCCCCCCATGGCTCACCAAAAATGGGGGGGGGGGGCATATTTTTGAAAAATTGTTGCTAACTTTCCACGTTTTTTTGTGCAAAAAATGCCAAAAATCGCTAAAAAATTACAGATTTAAGGTGTTTTTTACACTTAAACAGTGGAGATTTCGTCAAAAATCCGGCGAACCCCTGGAAATTGTTCTAAAATTTAGGATAAAAATGGTAAAAATTTGCTATTTTTTTGGTTACGGGGGACTTGTGGGGGGGGGGGCTTTTCATGGGGGGACCTCGTATGGGGGGGGGGGAGGTCGCCGAATGGGGGCGGGCCCCCCCTAGTAAAAAGAAGCCAGGGATGCTGGGGGCTCAGTATTAGAACTCCCGTCAATTGTAGCAGCCTCTTCACTTCCACTCGCTCTGTCCCCCTCACCTTTTGCAATCTGTCCACTGTCACCCTCCCTCACTTACCGTCAATCCCCCCCTCACTTCCAACTCCAGCCCCCACCTTTTTTATGCTCGCCCAAATTGTTGAAAAAAACAGTTATCCGCGCCACAATTTTAAAAGTTTTAGGAATTTGGTATCTAATGAGTGTAGTTACAACTTAATTATAAACGTAGAAGAAGCAATTGTTTTTTGTTCGCACCTAAAAAATGTGGTTCTTCGCTGGAAATTGTGGTACGTTTATACTTTAAACTCGCCCCTCCCGCTTTACGAAAGTCTCCATCCCTAGTTGGGTGGCAGCCTCCCCCATTCTTAAAACTCAAAAAAATGCTAGTCAGGAATACTTGTTCCATATGGTTTGCAATCTGTTATTTATTCAAGCAATCTGCATTAAATGTAAATTTCTATGTAGAGAGAAAAGATGTGGACATGAAGGGAAGATGAGACCTAACGCTGAAGCTGATATTGTCGTGGCTGGCAGCAGTGTACCAGTTGAAGATGTTGAGTAAGTGAACTAGTAATCGAAGGTATGAATCACATTTTGACAACGAATAAGCATTCCGGCTGACTTTGCTTTCGCGATCTCTGCAAAAGTAAGGGTGAAAGGTTAGAGAAATACAAACGGAAATGGACATTTACATTTGCATTGACTGAGACTGAGAAGCACTTTCCCTGCTCCCACATCCTTCTCCTTTCTTTTCTCCCACGTCGACTACCCAACATTCAACCTTCTCCAATCCGTCCTTCTCAGTTCTCATCCTTCAAATGCTTTCATTTTGACATTTTCAGTTTCGGATATACCAATAATTTACCGTTAATCATGATATCGGCACTCTACAATAAACTAACATAGCTAAATTGAGTTTTTCTGTTGAGTCTAATTTTCTGTTCCATGTTCATGCATATTTTCAGTTTGCCTGACATAAAACCAGTTGGTGCGAGCCGTCCCCAGAACGTCGCAGTGGGTTTTGGTAATAGTGGTTTCGCTGGTAATTGGGACCTTTTGAACAAGAAACCGGACAAGGGCTTCCCACAGAAGGTTCCTAAAAAGGTGGCTCGTGGGAAAGTATATACTCCTGAGAAAGGTGGTAATGGATGTAGTCCTGGTCCCAGCAAGGAAATGAACAAACAGAGACGCAGAACAGTTTCTGATGGAGGAAATGCTGGCAATGAGAAGTATGATGTGTTACTTACGTTTGTTTTTTTGCAATGAATTCTTGAACATGGTAAATTCGGCGTACATCCCTTAAGTTTGAATGGTAGTTTAATAAAATGTTGTAATTAGAAAGCACTAAAATGCGGTAAAGCAGAAACGCATTGAACCTACCTTGTCTAGCTTTGCCGCAAACACTAAAAGTATAGCCCGGATAGGTATGTCCATCATTCCGCACAGCCTATGCCAACAAGAGGACATACCTGTTTATAAACAAACGGTAATAGTCAAACGTTGGCTCAAATGCTAATAGTTTGAATCGCAGAACGTAAAACTTACGGTTTTCTGCAGTATACCATAATGCATATTTTTCAGACGAGTACGTTCGCAGCTTCAGGTCACTCTGGATATGTACTGTAACGTCGAGAAGAGAACAGCAAAGCAGTAGTGGCCAACCATACATATGCTGGTATACCCATATGCTAGCATGTCTCATGGATTAAGATGCACGTGGACCGGAGATTAGCAGTTCTGAATTTTTTTTATTCCATTCGACCATGTATATACATATGCTCATCTGTTACTGATACTCATGTGAAGTTGGATCTCTGAACTGTCAAAATAATGTGTAACTAGGTGTTATTTGTGGACCAATTCGTATTTGGCTTTATATAGGTGTCAAAGTAATGTATAATTTGTTGTTATTAGTGAGGCAGTTCGTATTTGGCTTTATATAGGTTGCTTGCATGTTCTTGTAGCTTCACATTTTTTACGAGTTAAGATTGTAACTGAGAGTTACGGTCCTTTGCTGTGTGCTTTATGAACGTTAGATAAATGTATGCATCTTCAGAACTAAGTACAAAAACCAAA